>APFE030080572.1:32973-60281 GCA_000404065.3 Pinus taeda
AAAATGGAGTAGTGGAAAGGATGAACAGAATGGTTCAACAAATGGCTCGTGCTATGCTTGATGAATCTGGAACTCCCGCAACCTTCTGGGGTGAAGCCGCATTTGCTGCAGTTACTATTCTTAACAAGACAAATGTCCAAGTAAACAACATTCAGAATCCTCATGAACTTTGGTATGGTAAGACTCCCACGGTAAAATACTTCAAAATTTTTGAAAGCAAATGCTACATTAAGAAGACCGATGAAAACGTTGGCAAGTTTGAACCTAGAGCAGATGAAGGCATTTTACTTGGCTACTCTCCCCATAGCAAAGCATAAAAATGTTACAATAAAAGACTTGGAAAAATTGTTGAAAGTATTGATGTAGTGGTTGATGAAGAAGGAAACACTCCTAGGAAAGTAAAATCTGAAAATCTCGAAGATAATGAGGACTATCCTTCAACATCAAATCAGATTCATGACAAAGAAGAAACCCATGAGGCACCAGAAGAAAGATAAGGATAGAAGAAAAGACTCCATCCAGATACGTTCAGAAGAATCATGTAGAAACTCAAATTCTGGGACAGAAAGAGGCAGGTGTACAAACAAGAAGAACCATTTCAGAAGCTTCAAGTTATCTAGCATTGCTCTCCTCCACTGAAACACAAAATGTAAAAGAGGTATGCAAAGATGAATGCTGGGTCAAGGCCATGGAGGAAGAACTTGAACAGATTGAAAAGAATAACTCTTGGGAATTGGTTCCTAGACAAAAGGATAAGAATGTCATAGGGACAAAATGGATTTTCAAAAATAAGTTGAATGAAAATGGAGATGTGGTTAGAAACAAGGCAAGACTTGTTTGTAAAGGATATGCGCAACAAGAAGGGGTAGACTTTGAAGAAACTTTTGCACCAGTTGCTAGACTTGAGGCTATAAGAATGTTCCTTACTCTCTCTAGCTTTCAGAAGTTCAAAGTATTTCAGATGGACATGAAACCTGCCTTTCTAAATGGAGACTTAGATGAAGAAGTATATATTGAGCAACCAGATGGGTTTATCCTTGGAAATGATCCAAAATTTGTATGTAGACTCAAGAAGGCTCTCTATGGTCTCAAACAGGCTCCAAGAGCTTGGTATTATCAGTTGGATAAGTACCTACATCAAAAAGGTTTTTCAAAAGATCAACAGATAGCAATCTATATATAAAAATTGAGAAGGATAAATTGCTAATACTTGTTGTGTATGTTGATGATATCATTTTCGGTAGTAATCAGGAAGACATGAGTCAAAACTTTGCCTTGGTGATGCAAAAATAATTTGAAATGTCTCTGCTTGGTGAGCCCACATATTTTCTTGCTTTACAAGTTCAACAAAACAAAGGTGGTATTTTTCTATCACAAACCAAGTATCTCAAGCAGATCTTGAAGAAATATGGGATGGAAGATTCGAAACTAGTATGTACCCCTATGGTAACAGGATGCAACCTTAGCACAAATGATGAATCAGTAGTTGTACATCAACCAACCTATAGATCCATGGTTAGTAGGCTGTTCTATCTAATGGGTACTCGACCAGACATTATGCATGCAGTAGGGATAGTTGGAAGGTTTCAGTCAAATCCAAAGGGAACTCATCTTCAGGCCATTAAGAGAATTTTCAAGTATCTTCAAGGGACTCAAAACTATGGTTTATGGTATCCTAGAGATAAAGATCTCACACTTCATGCTTATACAGATGCAGATTGGGCAGGAAGCGTGGATGACAGGAAAAGCACTAGTGGTGGTGCATTCTTCATGGGTCCTAGATTAGTATCTAGGTTCAGCAAGAAACAAAGTTCCATTGCATTATCTACAACTGATGCAGAATATGTAGCTACTGCATCTTGCTGCACACAAATCCTTTGGATGATGCAAACATTGCAAGACCTTCAAATCACTTGTACTCCACCTATTTCCATTTTCTGTGATAATACAAGTGCAATCAGTATTTCAAAGAATCTTGTCATGCATTCAAAGAATAAGCACATACCTATGAAGTATCATTTTCTCTGGGAACAAGTGCTTGAACAAAAGGTCAAGTTGGAGTATGTTCCATCTAAGGAACAAGTTGCTGATATACTCACCAAACCACTTCCCAAGGAGACATTTGAATACCTTAGATAGAAGCTGGGGTTAGTTGATGCATCATCTTGTTGTTGAATCTTGTCCGTTTTCAGATATTAATGGTTGTACGTGAGTTTTAGGTGGGTAATCCGTGTACATACACAGGTTTCTGTGGGTACAGTTGCATATATTCTGGTTTGAAGAAAAGCAGTGGGGCCAGACTCAAGATGAAAAGAGTCTGTAATGGGTCTAACAGAGATCATCTAGCACAGTTTCAGGGGGAACATATGTTCTTCTAATAATGCATTGTTGGCATTATCTTAGAAGATCTTGGTTCAATTTCACAGTTGTTTTTGATTTCAGGTGGAACAGGTGCAGAGGGAGAACATGGTTGCTAATCTGAATGATGATTGACAGATGCTGCTAATGATAGTTGTTGTAGAACATAATTGCTGGTCTGAATGATGATGGACAGATACTTGATCTCTATGTCATGTATTTCTTTTCTTTCCTTATCTTGCAGATCTTTCCTACAGTTAGGGGGAGCTTGGATAGCATAGTAGAGGGAAAAATTCAGCATGAACTCAGGGGGAGCATAACCCTTTGCCCTTGATGTCAAAGGGGGAGAATGAATTTGAGTGACTTGGGGTTTCCATCAAGTCCAAAGGGGGAGATTGTTGGCATTATGACACAGGTTTGGTACTATGGTACAAGTGTTATCCTAGATGGCAACTCACTCAAATGGCAGATCAACAATTTAGGCTATCAGAATGAAATAAAATGAGGTGCAGGTTCCTCTTAGCGAAGTTGTGTATATACGCGAGATCACCGATCAAAAGGCGCGTATACGTATACACGCACTTTCATGCAGAGAAAAGCGCGTACATGTGGGAAAGCTTATGTTTGGTCCATGGTATTTAGTCCGACATATTTGAACCTATGGTTTTGGTCCTTGGTATTGCATACAAAGTATTGAACCCTGGTATTAGGTCCCTAGTATTGGTTTTCAATGGTTTTGGACCATGGTTAAGAAAGGCCTAAGACTATAAAAAGGGAAGGAGATCATTTGGCAAGGGCATCGATTCAAGTATTGAATATCTGAAGAAGAGCAAGATCGAGAACACTGTGTTTGGTTTATGGTGCATTGCTGAATCTGATCCAAGAAGGAACTTGAGTGCTAAAAGATGGATAAGTTCTTAAGGCTTAAATGGTAGTATCATTGTATGGTTTTTGATCTATTATATTTGGCACATATTAGATCTCTAAATCTGATAAACTGGGTATATTTGATATCTGAAACTAGGAAAGAGAAAAATTGCCTTGTATAGATCTGTACACATGTTCCGCACATCAGAGGCATGTATACATGCAAGTTTAGCGAAGCAAGACAGTGTATACGCTGGTTGGCATTGATACAACTGTATATGTACACAGGTTTTTGCATAGTGAAGTAGCATACGTTTCATGAAGGTTGCTTTAGCTGCTTCTATTTATTGCTGCAATGTTCTGGGTTTAGAATTGGTGTCTGGCTACTGTTACTATTTTCTGGTTATAGTATTCTGAGAAGTGTTTGGTTGATTCTATATTGGGTTGTATAAAGGAGATTGATTCTTGCAGATATACTTGATGATTTTCATGGATCCAGTCTGAAAATTTATGAAACATGGTCCCCGGAAGAAAGGAGAAGGTTGTAGCCTTCTGCAGGTAGTAGCCTGCATAGTAGTACCTCAGCTAGTATAAGAGATAAGGGGGTTGTAGCTCCCTTCCAAGTGAAGCTGGAGAATGAGAGAAGGTTGTAGCCTTCTGTAGGTAGCAGCCTGCGTGTTGGTATAAGACTGCACTAGTACAAAATCATTGTAAAAGGAAGTTTATAATTGAAAGAAGATAGAGACAAATTGCAGTAGGTGGTTTTCACCCACATTGGGTTTCCACCTTATATCTTGTGTTCTTGTGTGTGACTGTCTGCACTATTTTTCTGTTCCTGATTGATATATGGTTTTGACACACAGATTTAAGATTAACATCCTAAGAATAATTAAATTACAAGTCTGTGAGTTATACGCTATTTTATTTAACCTAAGTTGTGTATATACACTCGTTTATATAACTAAAGTAGCATATACAAATCTATATATGAATTGAAAAATAATTGACTTGATAATACTGATTCACCCCACCGTCTCAGTATTATTTCCAACAATAGATGTCCATATCCTCCGGTTCTAGTTCTTGCCCTTTATTGATGAAGCTCTCTTGATCTACATCCCAAAGGCTAATCAGATAAGGTAGTAGCTCCATCTGAGCTCTCAATCCTATGGTCCTGAAGAATTTTAGTAGGCCATAATCACTCAGAGGATTTATGCATGCTGGATCCTGAGATTCTTGGAAATTTTCAGCCTTATGGCCTCTTTCCTTCCACTCCAAGACCATATTCTCCTGCAAAACAAGGTTAATCCTCTCTGTGGATAGAGACAATCCCTCTAGTCCAATGAGTGGGTCTAGAAACTGAAGTGATAATCAACTAAACATCTTCCTAGATTATAATTGAAAAGTAGAACAAGAGAGATGGCCTACCTTGCTCTGATGATAATATGATTTCCTTTGTTGAGATCCTCGAAACTCTTGTGTCACGAACTTGTTCCTACCTCTTTTAGTGCTTATGTACTTCCACAAATGACCAAGAGACAACAAAGCATGCCAAAATCCATAGAAAATCCAATAGTAACCTATTTAGCTGATCAAGGAATGCCAAAAAGATACATGAATGAACATATATATTTTGGGAAGATGAACCAACAATTGTATTATTATTTAAAGAATAAAGAGGGAGCTTACAACCATAGCCTTGATGTTGAAAGGCTCTCCTTGAGTGGTAATCCAAGTCCAAGCCAAGAAACTCTCCAACACTCCTTCTCCAAGTCTAATGAATAGCTTCTAAGCACAAACTCAACATAGGGGTGCAAATGGAGATAGATCAACCCTTTGGGAATGGTAGAGGGGAAATTGATAAGCTGGGAGAGAGAGTTACATCTCCTCCAAAGATAGGATTAGGCCCACATATCAAGGAGGTAGCCCATAGGGATGAGACAAGAGGTAAAATTAAGGGGATTCGACCTCATCTATGTGAAACCACCTCCAGCTCGTTGCTCTGGAAGCTTCTAAATCACAAAGCTTCTCATCCTCTTTATGAAAAATTCCTTTTTGAGACCATCGCAAGTATGAGAGGGAAAACGGTCATGCCATCACTGGATTAACACGGTGTGATAGGCGATCATCAGGATTTTGAGCTTCATAAGGGCAATGAATCTTATTTTAGGGTTTCATGAGCCATTTCTTCAGGGAAAGCTCTATATATTTTCCAGGCAAAGTTAAAGGAGGGATCTGAGTTGTACATATGGATGAGTATACTATATAGTGATCATGTTTCGGTCACTTCATGGTATGTCAAGGTACAACAATAGAATCCATGAATGTGATAATGAAATTGAGGTCAAATACTCGTGGAATCACTTGATCGAAAGCCAATAATGAAAACCCATCGTCAGATTTGAAGAACTAGCAATTAGGGCATTCCAGCTCTAAGGTACTGAAAGGGAGTTTCTAAGTCATCTTCCTGGATAATGAGCTGAAGTTTACAGGAAGTGACCTATCGAAGGAGGGCAATGATGGATCCCCCATCATCGACATGAAACAAGGAATAAAGTGGAATAATATTTAGGACTGTAAGAATGACACAAACAATGTATAGGTAAAGAATTGTAGATTGAACTTCTCTTTAACATATTGGCAACATGACTTTGGAGTGTGGAAGCATCTGACTCAACATGGGACTAAAGGTCATGATGACAGTGTGGAATAGTCAAATGAGAGGCAAAATGGATCACCCAAACCCAGGAGGACAAGTGATTGAGTGAGGATATCCTAAACCCTACACAAGAGCAGAAGAGTGTTATGTTTAAGGGTGACATGCTGCCTATACAAAGGATGTCTCATCTTCATTTTTCCCCACTATTTCTAGCGAGTACCCCAATTATTTTTAGTCACAAGAAAAGTTCATTCTTCAAATTAATCCATCCTAATAAGTTTTACGAGCCCTGGGATGGAGAAGCTCAGTCTCATCATGGTGACAAGTCTTTCATCGCAAAGTTTTAATGAGCCCGATGTAAGAATAACTCAATATATTTTTCATGTTTAGAGAGTTTGAAAAAAAATGAAAAAGAAAACTCTGTCCTGTCCCTTTTCGTAATTTGTCCCTCAAACCCGTAAGGGTAGAAAAAAATATCCCAGGGAACCTCTTGACCATGTCGATCAAGGTGTACCTTTTTCATAAATAGTCAGTCTTAGCCTGAAAAAGGGGTAAACCTATACTAAGGTGATGTCGATTCATTTACTTCAACAAGTTTGAAATGACAAGTACTCGACAATATTTTCAATTTTTGAGAGTCAAAAAAGAGCTGAAAGATGACTCTAGGGGGGGTCCCTCTTTCGTGTATTTAATGAGTCCGAAAAAGAGATAAAATAAAACTCCCAATATCGGTTAATAATGATCATTGTTCACATTGAAGTAACCTGTAACTGCACAAGAAACACACCCATCATTGATATCGAGAGAAAATATCAAAATAACATGCAAATATTTGACAAAATGACTTTGAAAAGTTATAAATAAGTAAAAGTAATTTCATTTTTACCATTTTACCAAACTGAGCTTTGACAATGCTTTTGTGCCCTAATTCTCTTGATTTTCAAGTGGTTGTTGCAGGAGATCTAGGGTACCATTTCACGATCCATCTATGATAGGTAAGAGCCTCATCCATGCTCTTGAATTTCATTACTTTTTTATGCAATTTAAACGATAAATTTTAGGCTGGAAAAGAGGATTTTAAAATTTTATGTCGTCGACAATCATCACTGGTATGGTCATCGGACCCACGATGGTCACGCTCGAGCCTAAAGGCTCATGCAATGCTATCACATTGTTTTTAAAAATAGGTGCGATGGCATCAAGAGCGATTTTTTGAGACTAAAAACTCTATTTTAAGCAAAAAATGTTGATTTTTACCCATGTAAAAAGCATTGATAAGTGTTTAAATGTTTTTTTGCAGGAGAATATGGTCCTGGGGTGGAAATAAAGAGGCCATGAGCCCAATATTTCCAAGCATCTCAATATCCAACATGCAAAAATGCTTTGAGAGATTGTGGCCTACTAAAATTCTTTAGGACCATAAGGTTGAGGGATGAGAAGGAGCTACTACCTGATCTGATCAGCCTTTGGATGTAGATTGAGAGATCTTCATCATCAAAGGAAAACAATTGGAACTAGAGGAGATGGACATATATTTCATCACAGGATTATCCCGTCGAGGAGAAGCAATTCAACTCTTTGGATATCGCCAAGGAGGTGAGAGTACCAAGAGTCTAGTCCATAGATATTGTCCTAGTGCCAAGATAACTAACAAAGGTAAGGTGAAGATCGAAACAATCACCAACAATCTCATTCTGAGAACAATTTTATTCACCATGGTGCATGTATCCGGCATGCAATATTTGCATGAGGCTTCTAGGTCTCAGTTTTAGTATGTTATTGCACGTTTTACCCCCACCATCTTGAACTAGTATGGAGCACAGTTAGAAAACATGAAGCGACAACTGACCAAGGGTATGCATGAAAACCTAAAAAAAAATGGGTTTGAATCTATACTGGTGACCTTCTTTTTGGAGCGACTGCCCATCTTCTGGTATTAGTGGGCAGAAGTACCACATCCTACCCCTCGAGATCCCATGCTCGTGAGATGGAGCCAGCTCATCCTTTGAGGAGGCACAAGTTAACATATGCAATATCGACCATAGTTCTTTGCTTGGCTTGAACTTCAACTACTTGTGGTAGATTACTACACTGATGCTGGCATAGATTTCAAGGGACATTTGTGGACATATATGATCACTTCGATGGGCTAGATGATCAGTTCTCCTACAAAGGGAACTGTGCAACAGTAATAACATTTGCATTATTGGCCTTCTATCTGATATATATGAGGGGAATTAATTGGCATGAAGATCCTCTGCACCAATTATTTCTGGCCTTCTATTTTCAAAGATTTCATTCTGGCTGTCCAAAAGTGCCATGAATGCCAGATTTTCGACTGCAAGGAGTGCGTGCCACCTGCACCCCTACACCCAGTCATTAATATTGGCCCATTTTTTAAATGGGGCATTACTTTCATGACCTTTAACCCTCACTTAGTTGGGGGGCATGGTTATATCATTGTTGTCATCAACTATTTTACGACATGGGCTGAGGCGATGCCTACATACAATGCAGATAGTATTACTGCTACACAATTCCTTTTGCAGGACAATTGATCATCTAGCGCACAAATCATATTACTGCTGCATAATTCCTCGAACAGAGGCGATCCCTCTAGCCCAAAGAGTGGGCCTAACAACTGAAGGGGCAATCAACTAGACATCTTTGTTGTTCTACTTTTCAATTATAATCTAGGAAGATGTCTAGCTGAGTGTCCCTTCAGTTGCTAGACCCACTCTTTGGGATAGAGGGATCATCTCTATCCTCAGAGAGGATTAACCTTGTCAACACCACTCAAGGCCTTTAATCCCTCTCATTCCAAATAATGATTTCAACTAATTAATAGTCCAAGCAGGGATAAATCAAATCTATTTAACACCATAGATGGCCTTAAGAAGGCCAAATAAAATCACCAAAATGCTCCACAATCCCACTTCAAGTCCTTCAAAAGACTTACTATTAGTTCAACAATTCTTTAATTAAATATTTAACACTTTATATCAAAATTTAAATGAAGGATCTATCTTCTGAGTCCTCACTTGATAATCAAGGCTATTACTCTTATTTCTAGATCAACATCATCAATGGGACCTTCGGATCATTAAAAAATGACCAAAACTTTGATCCAATTGGATATTGGTGGCAATCCACCTATTACATTGGACCAAAGAATGATTTTAATATTTTGGTAGTTTTCTATTTTTGGCAGTTTTTAGGTCCTCAACTTTTAGAGACATTTTGAGGCCCTAAACAACATTTTTTGGGGAAACGAGCAAACATGATTGATGGAGTCATGAGTGCTGGACCCATGTTTGTAGTCAAAATTGATTCCTCTCATATATACCTTTCTAACAGGCTATCATGAATGCCAAATAAAGATCATATACCAAAGTTGTGACCATAGGAAGTTGACGCTCCAACTTACCCCATCGGGGCCCATAAGCCTTTGGTGCTTCATATCCTAGGTTATGGTTTTGGATGTTTATGGTTTCTCATTGTTTCTTCATGATAAAAATACCTTTGAGCCTAATTTTTACAAAATTCAAGAATGTGAGTGGCCATCACATCTCATCTCAGAGATGAGGGTGAAAGCATGAAGATGAGTTACACTTTTGGGCCAAATGTGACAATGGAATCTCACATTTTCCCTTTTTTATTGAATTGCACCCCTCAAAAGTCATATAAGAATTATGAGTTTTTATTTGGAGTAAAAAGATAATATGTGGAGAATTATGTTGTTTTCCTAATGATATTTTCCCCAAAAAAATTTAATGTCATATAATCTCTCAATTTTCTATTAAATGCAATATATGTCCTTGTAAATTTTAACAAAACTTAAGAGTTATGCATGTGTTCACGTAGCATAAATTTGTCTAAAAAGTGTAATTTTTTAATATATATATATATATATATATATACACACACACACACACACACACATGAGCATGATCTACATGGATAGAACTAAGTTTTCAATATTAAGTTTTTTTTTTTTTTATTATTTTTTTATTTTTTTTTTTATGCAAATTATGTTTTTTATTATTTTCAAAGTTGGAGAAATAATATTTCAATTGCATTTTGGAGACACACATGTTCACATAAGATTTTTTTCAACTCTTTAAATAAATTGAAAAACCAATGGTACTCTTTTGAGGAGGACTCGTAATTGAAGATAGTGGTATTTTTTGAATTTTTTTCATTGTGTATATTTTATGTTATTGAATTTTTATTCAGCCCCTTTGAAATTTTCCAAAGAAAATTTAAAGTGTTATGTTTAAAAGAAATTAGATGAAAAATATCATATGAATTTAAATGTCTCAAATTCATATGCCATTGGATATATGATTATTTCATGAATCCAATGTGATCAACTCCGCCACTTAAAGACAATTTGTTCCCTAAATCTGATAAGGTGCGAAATGGGGCTGCAGAGAAATCTGCAGAAAAGTTGCTGAAACTATAATTTTTAGGACTTTAAGAGCTGGATCAAGTGCTTAAATGCTAAATTCAAATTTCTTAATCGATTGTTAAAGAAACCCTCGATCGAGCAAAATAGGTGGTTAAGCAACAACTCAATTGAGCTCAAAGGGTTGATTGAGCCATTAAAACACTAACCTACCCGCAGCCTTACCAATGTTTTATTAATGGTATAATGGTATTAATGGTGAATCATACAGATCAAGGGATCAATCGAGTCTATAGCTATATTGAGCATTTGTTATCAACAAAGTTTAGTTTCTAAATTCGATTGTGTAAAAAATACAACAAACATTCTTTCATAAAGAAAAAATAGAGTATGAAAAGTACAGAAAGATTCACAACAAACATGGGAAATTGGAGATTTGGGTCTAGAAAAGTAAATAAATTGCCATCCACAAAGGAGATATGAGAGAAATCTAGAGAAAGGATGATAAAAAGACATCAAATGCTGAGAGAACAAGAAGTTCATGCAGATATAGGTAATTCAAATTGTCTCGCTTCTCATATTACTTGCTCCATATTGTGTGTATTATGAAATATGATTGAAAACTAGAAAAAAATGGAGAATGAAACAATAAAATTAAGATAAAATAAGCATTGATGGTAATACCATGTAGTTAAAAAATGAGATATAACAACGAATAAACAAAAAAACTTGAAACCATAGAGATTATTGAAAACCACTTGAAACCATACAAATTCTTGAAAACCACTTGAAACCATGCAAATTGTTGAAAACTACTTGAAACCATGGTTCATTGGAATTTTTTGAAACCATTTGAATTCATGCAATTATGAATCACCATTGAATTGTAATGGTCTAAGATAACCCCAAAAAACTAAGGGTGTGAATTAACCAAAGAAAACCATTGGAACATAATTTCCGTATATTCTTTACATGAATTACAATTCATGGAAATTTATTTACAAGAGGGATTAGAAAAAATTGTTGTTAAATAGGTGCTCCAAAACCTATAAAAATTAGCTTGATTACTATTTGATATCCAAAGTAGGAGTTAAAAGAGATAAAATGTGGTAACATCTACAAGGAGCAAGAATATCCCTACTGCCAATGTGCATGAAAATATGAGACATTCTTTATTAAAATTTCGTAACATTCATCATTATATATAGAATTTAATGGTTATTTGAATCCTAAAAGATTATCCCTACCTTTGAAAACCTCACAAATTTCTTCTTTCAATTCTCACATGAAGGCTATGAGAATTTTTTAAAAAGAACAAGTTTTTTAAAGACATACAAATTGTAGTGTAGATTCATGCTTTCACAAAAACGACTGTATTATTGCATATAACTATAATGATCCATGGAACACTCATGTGATCAATCAATATTAAATTCATAAATAATAAATGAAAAATAAATAAATTAGCATGCATGCATTGATGATATGCTAGAAATGTTTACATTGTTAATCGTCTTAGACTGTGGAAATATAATGTCGATTAAATTCATCTACTTGTTTATCAACATATGTAATCGTGAAATATATTGCAAAATATGGTTCAAAAGTAAAAAATATTTATTTATTTTAAACTTTGTAAAGGTTTGACGAAAATAATTGAAAACATAAAAGATATTGGATAACCATCTTTGTTCATGCATAAAAATGGTTCCTTGTAGAAACATATAGTTTTTTAAATCATCTTACTCCTTGTGCCCTACTTGATTGTTGTGCTAAAATTTCCATGTACATTCTCGTAGAAACACACTCAAGTCATTTGTGCCCCTCTTCACAACAAATGATAACAATGTATATTCATTATTGATAAGACCTTGAAACATATTCCTTGTTCTCTAATCCACTAAAATCTCTATCTCTTGATTTATTTTTGTTTGCTTATCAACAATTTCATTATCCTTTTCATCCCACATTTTTCCACATTTTATTTGGAATTGTGAAATTCTCTGTAGTTATGATAAGTTCTTTCTTTAAGAATGATAATCTTACTATTTTTTTAGGGTAATTTTAGTTATACATTTTAAAACATTAAATGTTATGGTGCTTCTAATGAAGAAATATTTTCCAACTAATTTGATTTTGTGTAGTAGGCTTTCAAATATTAACATACTTAAAAATTAGTTGAATAGGTTCCTAGTTGTATCATGTGCTATGTATTTATGTATTGTGTTAGCACTCCGTAGTTTTCCTAGGCTGAAAAAGAAACTGCAAAGGTAACCACAAACCACTTTTAAAGCTGGGATCTAGCCCTTCTAGCTTTAGAGAGTGATCTCTCTATATAATTTTAAGCTTACTTTTTAGATGTTAGGCTAGGTATGAAATGTCATGATAGGTTTTTTTAAAGTTTTGGTTGTAGAATGAAATAAAATTCCATTGGGTATGGATTCATAAAATTTGTAGTAATCAATCACAAATAAACGAAGTAGCTGAAATAGGGTGAAGTAGTAAAACTCCCGGATCTCGTGAAGTATGTGTGGTATGAATAAGATGAATATTAGGTGAGAATAAATTAAATATAACACATACTTAAATGAATTTTATATCTAATTTCATATGGAAAACATTGAGATTGTTTAACAATCCAGAGTAGAGTACTGCAAGTAAATTCAACTCTTAATCTTCTTGCAAAAACCAAGGAAGAACATCCATATGAAAAGTTATAAACAAAAATAGGTTTATAATTAGAGGGAAACATGACCATTTATTTGACACAAGAATCCTGAAACAATATTGCCTCTGTTTTTTTGAATTGATTTCTTAAAAATAAAGTTCACAACTTACAATCAAAATACATTATATTTTACATAATTCAACCCTTTCTAAATATTTTGACCAAATATTTATAGATTTCCTCTTAAAATAATTCATACCTCAAAACAAATTAATTACAAAATAATATCTATCAGAAGATGTAGAAATTTCAAAAATAGAACTAAGCAATAGGAAATCTAGTCTAATTTGGATGTTATGTTCATAGTTTTTGGAGAGTTGTTGCTAACTATAGATACATTTTTGCTTTTTCCATTTCCCTGCTCCTCAATTTGTAGGATCTTTGTTTACCCTTATTCAACAAGCTCCAACAAGTTATCCCACAACTCTCCACTAGGAATGGAAAATTTTACCATACTCTAAAATCTCTCATCTACTTTTGTATATGTTTGAAAAGTTGGTTTTCTTAGAAATAGATTATGGATTTTATTCTGAATGAAGAGATCATATTTTTCTTCCATGAAAGCTTCTTCACTTATTTATCATCTTACTTTAGTGAACTTGGATGTGTTTGTAGATATATTACACAATTGATCTTGATAATGTTCTAATGGAATCAATTTTCCATTAGAAACTCTTAGGGTCGGGAGTCCTTTATTCTACGGCAAACCAAATTTTATGTTAAATCTTTTCACTTAAAGTTCTAGTTATTTGCATTTGTTCTTTAGTTGTATCATGAGGTTCTTCTTTGTTAGGAATCTCTTCACTTCCATGACTGTACCTGTTATGTCTTGAATGCGAAGTTCTTCAAGCTCATCCTCAACTTTGGAATTCATAATTTTGATAATTCTATGTGCTTTTGCTGGCCTGTGTTCAATATCAATATTTATTTGCTCAAGTGTTGCCCTGACATTCTGCACTAGTTCCTCCTACTCAAATATGACCTAAATTGATGACCATAACTTTGTAATATTTGAATTTTTATAATGCCATATGCTCCGCTTGCCCTCTGCCAACATTTGACCTATTAAAGACTAATTCTCATATTTTTCAATTTCTTAAGTTAGTTTTAAATTTCTCTCCATCTATGCAAGATATGCATTATCAAATTTGATTTTTTTTCATCCATCATTGTTAGTGCTGCCATGAAGTTCTCATTCTCCTTGCTTTTTAATGATAATTCTCCCAATGCTTTGACTAGATTTTCAAAAGAATCTGCAATGAATGTTTCTGCTTTTTGTTGTACTTCTTGATGTGTTGATGTACTTGTAGCTTCTAATTGTTCCTTTTCTTTTAACAATGCCTCCATGTCCATCTCTATTTTATGAATTTGAATGTTTTGTTCAACTATTAATTTGAACATCTTTCCTTTTCTATCTCTAGATTAGTTATTTCTTTGTCCTGAGGGTGCTATGTTGTTGGAAGTTTGAGTTATTTCCTCAGAGCTTGAATATATGCATCCATATTTTTAATCATCTCCTCAACTACTTTGATGTTACTAGGATCATATCCTAGTTTAATCACTAAGTCTTCTAAATATTTGGTTCTAGTGTCTCTGGCCAAGGATGACATTCACTATATCTTTAGCGGTGATTGCATATTATTCAAAGAGGCCTATAGTTTTGAGGAAACCATGGCTTATCTTGTTAGTGTTGAATATATCATTTCACCAGTCTGTTTACGCAAATCAATTTAATCAATTGCATGAACCTTTTTGGTACCAAAATAAAACACTAAGGCTTTGTAGTCTTCCGCACTTTTGGGGATTGGAACTGTAGGTACCAACAATGCCAATTGGAACTGTCCCTTCATTGTGTCAAGTGTAGACCATAATCTATGTTGAGTAGTAGTAGTTTTCTTCCAAAAATCTGAATAAATTGTAGCCTTCAATGCTTCATTCTTCTTCTTAATCTCTCTATATCTCACAAAATTGTTTTTTTGTGTTGCAATCTAGGAAGTAGAAGATATAGGTGACCGTGTTATATCTTCAACATCTGAGAAAGTGGTAGGGTGACCTATAAAAATAACTGTATTTTGATCTTGTGGCTCCTTCTCTTTTGATGATTCTTCTTGAATGGTTGTATGTATATCATTTTCAACATCAATAATAGTCTTGGCCTTAGGATCTGTCTTCTTTCTTCGTTTGAAAACATGAAAATCTTGAGACTTTAAATCTGTAGGAGACATAATTTCCCTTACTCTTTTGGCTTCCTTGTATTTTGGAATAGGAGTTTGTAGAGATGTTTGAATATCAATTTTCTCTTCAGCCTCCTATAATGTTTTCTTTGTCCACTGCTCCTAATTGGCATACTACTCTATTTCTGGTCTAGTTGTATGTGAATATGGTGTGGTCTTCTGCTCAACTCTTAGTCTTGAAATTATCCCTAATGGATCATAATACCATGTGAATCTTAGTTTAAATTTCATTTTCTTTAGTAATTCATCCACTTCCTTTGTCATTGCTTTGGTATTTACAATGTAAGGCCCAACATGTGCCTTCAATTTAAATTGTGCCTTCTTTCGCCTTGATACAAAATGTAGGTCATCCATATTTGAAATTTGTCTAATGTATTCCAAGGCAAAAATTCTTTCTAGTACAAATACTGGAAATTTGTAGGGAGGAATTTCACACCCATAGATTCAAATCTCTATATAATTCTGGTAAAGATACTAGTCTCGAACCTTAGCCTATTTTGTAAGATGAAAAACATTTTTGATCTCTAGTGAATTTCTTGTTATAATACTACTGCTAAGAAGACACAACGACACATGTGAAAATTGATCTACAAAATTACTCAATGAATAATCCTCTCAATTATTTCTCACCAAGGAAGTCCAATGAAGGACTAATAATGGACTTCCCTATTCATCCACCTTCTATAATTGGAACTTGAACCTGTCTGCTTGATAGAATAACATCAAATATACTAGGATTGGCTAGTGTTTGAATTCACCTTCGGCTATAAATTTTAGAAAATTGTCATGAATAACATCTGATAGGTATTGATTGCAGTTGAATATGACTAATGGCTTATGACCAATTGAAAATACTAACTGAAAAACTAGCACTACTTCATCTACCCATTAGTCTGTGGGATAACCTAATAGGAAAGTAACCATGGAAATAACTTGCCTTGACATTTTATGGAAAATAGAAGTAGAGTATGGGTGATTGTTTCTAGGAAACTCAGAATTCTCAGGAAGAGAACATTAAAAAATATGGGCTCGTTGAGGGAATGTAATTTTTTTGCATATTTCCATGAGTGCATTACTGGAAAATTTGTGTAAAAACATTTAGTAATTAATCTAAAGGGCTTGATAGATAACTTCTGGGGTAATTGAGCATAGGATTTCATTATTTTGAGAAATTACCATTTTCTAGCTACTGAGGTACCTAAGATGAATCCATGTAACGAACTCTAGGAAAATCTAAGTCTGGGGAAAGGTAAAATGAGGTAAAAATGATCCTCAGATACTTAAATCATCATTATTATCTAAAAACATTTGATTCACGCAATTATGGAGCTCATCTAAATCAAATTCACACCAAGTTTCCACTATCTTATATTGTGTGTCAACCAAAGGCAGCTCATTTAAATTTGGAATAAAGGGTAAGATAGGACTCTTGACAACAATTTTCATTTTTCCCTTATGTGACGACATTTCAGATTGTAAAGAGGCTAAAGGGAAATTACCTGATTTGTACTTGATTGATACTAGAAGAGGATGGCAATTGCAGAGGGAATTGGTGCACTGAAACAATCTCTGCGTGTGAACCTGCAATGGTACAATGAAATGGAAAAGGGAGAAAAGATGGACAATGCGAGACCTTTAAAGTGAAAGGGAAAGAAAATTATTGATAAAATTATCATTTTTGGAGGGTCGCAATTAAAGGTGTAAACTTTGGTAGGATTTAATGACCAATGTACATATGATTGTTGGTGGGAAATTTGGCCCATGATAATGTGACTTAAGGGGGTGAAATGACATGGACAAATGTGGTGGCATGGATGGATGTGGTGGCATGGACAGATGTGGTGGTGCACTATGAATGGAATGAGAGCCAGTGGGAGCGGGGCAAAGCAGAAATAAGAGATGTTTTTTTTTGGGGGGGGTTGAAAAGTAAGCGATAAGGGAGGAGAGACCCCCAATTCTTTTCTTTAAATACTTTTCTTATATTGCTCTCTTCATTTCTTCTCTATTTTTCTTTCTTTTACCATTTTCATAATTTATTTTTCTTTCTACTTTTTTATAATTTTTGTTATTTTTTTTGAAATATTAAACAACTTTAAAATGAAAAATAATTTACAACATCCCATTGGGATAAATAACTAGACAATCATACCTTGATGAATATATTTATAGGACCCTAACATATTGTATGGTTTTTTAGTCACAATTTATCTTATAGTTGATTAAATATATATGAATTTATAGATATAGATTTTGTTTTATCTCATGAAATAAATTTGGCCCTTCAATTTGGTAATTAGTAGCTTGATTTTTCAAGAATATCCCATTCCCTCAAATACAAAAGATTCAGCACATCATTAAGTTCTTTAAGTAATAATTCCCTATGAAACATGTACATTTAGAAGTTTCCTATATAGGAATTTAAACTTAATTTCTATTAGTAGATTTAGTTCAACAACCTTACAAATTATTATACAAATCAGTAGATTTAAATAATTGACATTGGATTTAAAAAATTGAAATATTTGGTATATGATATATATGAACAAAAATATAATAATTTCCTTGTTACAATAGGGATCACTTTTAATTTGGGATTTATATCTAGTCTTTTGAAAAAATAAAAAATTGGTTCTAAGAATAAGTAAATTTGAAAAAGTATTGAAATGCTTCACTTTGTTGTAGAACTCACTTTTAACTTAGGATTTATATATTCTCTTGAAGAAACAATTTTTTTTGCTAAGAAGAACTAATTTTTAGAAAGGTCAAATGCTTCACTTAGTAAATGGAGACAATATTCTTGTGATCTATCAAATTAAACTTATAAAAAATTTACAATATTGTATTTTATTAACCATTATTAAAATATATTTAATCATGAATTATAACTATATAATACATATATTTCACACATAATTGCAATTAAAACACTTTGAACATGCACTAGATTCACTTTGTACAGATCATCACTACTAACCAATTTTCTATATTACCGATTACAAGTAGAGTAATTGAGACATATTATTTTACTTTGGAATTTTGTACACAAACATATGCTCACATAGTATAATTAGGAAAGAAGTAAGTGGCCCATCATCCACACATCATTTCTTTTCTTGCAATGAACAAACATCACATAGTGTATTAGGGGAATTTTATTAAAGGATCATGAACCACATATCCACATACTTGTAATTCAAACACTTTGTATGTGCACTAGATTCACCTTGCACACACCATCACTACTAACTAATTTGGTTTACTAACCATTACAAGTAGAGTAATTTATTATATTTTACTTTGAAATTTTGCAGACAAACATATGCTCACATAGTATAGTTAGGAAATAACTTAGTGGGCCAACATGCACGTGCATCATTTCTTTTCTTGCAAGGAGAGAAAATCACATAGTTTAATTAAGAGAATTGTAAAGGATGACCACATATCCACATCAAATCACACTTTGTATGCTCACAATTTCACTTGCACACACAGTCACCCCACACGCTAATCTTACATAAAAATTGTATAAAGGGTATCCTCTTTCCATAATCTTTGTACCTAATTTATTTGATCTTATATTTTCTTTCACACCCTAAGTGAGATAAAGACTAGCTACAAAAATCTTAACATAAACACAATAAATTCCCAACAGGGGCCACAAGATAATTTATATCTTAGACAAGGACCATGGCAATAGGAAGCACATAAGCTGTCATGGTTTTTTTTCATATTGAAAGATCAAAAGTTGTATTTTAGGGAGCTTAAAATCCTGCATCATCTAGTGATAAATCTGGTACATGGAGAGAAACCTATGAAGGGGGTATGGCCTAGGTGGAAGATTATCACAGAACTTCATGTTTTCTCCTGATGCGTGGTAGGGGTTCTAGGTCCAAAACTGATAACCATAAGCTAAGATTCTTCCATTCCCACTAGACATAAGTAACTTATTATCCAAATATTAGGGAATCTTTCCATATGGGTTAAGGTGTAGGAGAACATAAACTTGAGGTGATCTTGGTCATGCTACTCGAAGCATCGCCATCTCTTTCAGGATGTAGCCCTAGTGCATTTAGCCACTATAACCCTTTCCATACCTTGATTAGTTTTTTGGCTGCTGGAAGCGTCAAAAATGACATTTATGATGTGGCCCCAATACCCTATTCTAAAATCTTCACAAGGCCCAATTACTACTTGACCAGAAGGGCGTTAGGTCCTTTTAGGATTTTTTCTCATATGCAAAACTTTAGATAAACCTTTTTTTGTTGATTTTTTTCACACATTCGAATTAAAGGGAAAATTAACCATTTATTTTTTGTTTTATCTTATATATGTGATTTATTTGGTTTTCCTAAGGAAAATATATGTGCCTATGTCTGCTTACAAATACAATTGTCTCAAGTGTTGTCGATTTATTTCCTTTCTTGCTAACTAATTTATTTCTAAGAATATAATGTTTGTCATTAGTTACATGTTACATAGGGATTATATCATCTTCAAGTTCCTCCTACATACAATTCACATTATCATGAAAATTATATTACCTCTCATAAATGTTGAACATTCTACCTTTCATCATATTCTGAAACACCCGTTTTGTTTACACAGGGACAGATACATTCACTAACCCATTCTCTTCTTTAACCCATAGTTTAATAAGGTCGAAACCCTTTTCTTTTCATGTTTCAACTTAGAACCTCGGTCCATGTGACTAGAAACCTAGTGTTTCCAAATTTATTTTTATTGAGTGAGGAGGATTGATTTTACCTTACATCATATTTTGAATCACCCATTTTATTAACACAGGGACCGATACCTTTACTAGTGCACTCCTCTTTGACTTATATTTCATTGAGCTTGAAACCCTTTTCTTTCCATGTTTCAACTTATAACCCTTGGTCCATGTCAACTTCAGCTACCTAGTTTCCAAGTATCAAATCATATCATGACCTTCCACCGATGGTGATTTCTAAAATAAAAATGTGTAGATTTACTATTCACTTGTCTTATGATGGCGATTCAATTTCATTACAAGTACAATCTGTATTCCACTATGTAGGGATGGAAATTGAATAACCACATGAGGGAGATGATGTGTCCCATTAAGCTAATCAACCAGATGATGATTAATATGTGCGATATCGACCTGATTAACCACTAGAGGAACATGGGCCCTATCAAGTTAATCAATCATCACTAGAGGAACAACATGTGCCATGTCAAGCTAATGAACTAATGGAGGAAGAAGAATTTCCCTATCAGGATAATAGACCGCTGGAAGAACAAATACTTTCTTCTCAAGTTGACAAGATAACAGGGAGTTGTAGTTGTTTGGAAAAGAGTGGAACGTTTGTAAAAAAATTGGATGCAAGAACAATAGATGACCTTAGGGAGCCTATCCCTACTCACACTATTACAAACCATGTAAATAACATCATTTGATAACATTTTGAGAAACATTCAGTTGTTGCACAAGCTCATATACTACATGGGTTGATCACATAATATACTAAAACATGTCACAAATATTTTGGGTGTCCGAGATGATAAAAGCAAGAAGACACATATGAATTTCGCTAAAACTATATCAAAGGCATTCACTATGTTTGGAAAATCAAGAAAACTCGATGTTCGAGTTGGACACATGAAAATTAAAACTGTTATTGTTGCGCCAAGTACATAAAGACAACCAAAGTTGGAAACAATGTCAAAATTGTTCAAAGTCTCGAGAAGAAACTTGTATAAGCATACCAAATTCAGAGTTTGAGTGAATGAAACTGATGAATCTACTTGATGGGATCTTACCAATAGGAAACTTGCGAAGACAGGCTTACAATAGGAGTCATAGCATTTGTGGTAGGGTTTTGGGAGAGCCATTATCGTGCTATTCCAAATAGAAAGCATGTTGTATGACATCACATAGCTAATGGTGAGTATGTGGAACACACTAAGTACATTGTAGAAATGATAGAAGTTGCATTATTAAAGGAATTTTAGGAAAGAAATCTCCATGTGAAGATATTCATAAGGATTTTTAGAAATTGAAGCCATGGTTTATTAGGCCTAATACAATCCGTGACACATGTTATTTCCACTATCATGTTGAATTTCAACTTCATTACGACACTTTCTGGGAATTTTACAAGAAGAACTGTCATGAAGACCCTCCTCCTCCTATAGTGCATGATTTTGTTTCATCAATATTGTGCAGAAGGGAGCTAGAAGAGTTGTATTAGAAGAAAATATGTATAGGTGGGAGATGATGCACTGAATGTGGGATTTGGAATTTCTCCATAGGAACTTTCTTATTGATCGCAACTCATCTGGGATGTTAGATTTCGTCATCAAATGGAAGCATTATGAGTATGTCGTGGGAAATCAACCATCTTCTTCAACTCTCGCACCTAAGAGGATAAAATATGTTGAGGATGAGATTCCTATTTCATAATTCATGGGGGTGTTTCAAAACCAAATCTATAAATATATCAAACACTAGCACATCTCCAAGTGGAAAGTGTCTAAATTTAAGCATTCTCGGGAAGTATTTTAACGAGGCACAATCTTATCAATGGTGGATTTTGCTGAGAATTACACATTTTCTCTTCAGACAGAGATACAAAGTGAGTATTATGACTGAGACCAAGTTTCCATATTAGTACATGTTCTATACATACATGCACAATTAAAAATTGATCGTAGGTATAACACTGACAAGTCATGTGATGTGATTAAGGAGTATCACTTTTACACCAGTGATGATAGTGAGCATGACACATTATTTGTGTAACATTTATTTGAGCTAATTTATGAATCATTAAAAGAAATTGGCATATCACTCAGGAAGGATTGGATATGGTCAAATGGTTGTGTATGCCAATTCAAGTCAACACACACTATTTATTGGTTGAGCTGACTACACACAAAGATAAAAACTCAGCATACTTGGAGCTACTTTGAAACAAGACGTGGAAAGGGTGAGAATAATGGTCCAAGTGCTTGTGTGAAGCGAGAATTTAGGAGGTACCAAATGATTCATGATGTATATCAACTCAAATCATCACTAGAGGTGCTCAATTAATGCAGATCTAATTTAGGACATTAGGGTCATGAATCTATAAGGCCTGTGCATAGGTTCTTCTGGAATATTGAACTTGGTGATGTGAATAGATCCATTCCTTGGTATTGTAATACTATAGAAGGAATAAGGGAATTAACTCAGTGCAGAGCAAAGACATGGGGAAAATATTTTCCATTGAGAAAAGAAAACTCAAATTCTTTTATGAGTTTTGCATTGGTGTTGATGGATGTAGACTTGATAACTATGAAAAACATAGGTACTTGAAAGGATGGAAATATGTCCCTCTTAATCCAAAGGGACCTCATCCAATTCCGACATGGCAAGAGATGCACAATGAAGAGGCCATGATTTCAGTTGATCATGATCGAGTCTCTGGTCTTATAAGGAAATGTATGTGGCTCGTCTATCATTAACAATTTCATTTATAAATTGAAATCTTGAACATATTTAACTAATACATAATTTGTCTTTTGGTTGTAGGTGATTTTTTTGCTATCACTACCCTCACGGGAAATGAAGAGATTGTAGCCTACTATTTATGTGATGTACATAGGTGAAAAGTACGTTGGTGAGACCATATAAAGATGGACAATTGACATACCAAATTAGTGACATTGTTGTGATGGGCCATTTTTTTGAAAAGGTTAAAAAAGTATTGATCACATAATTATATAGATTTTAGGCTTGAATATATATCTTGTAAATATAATCATCTAGTCATAGCATCTTTGATCAATCTCATAGAAATCAAAACAAAGAAAGGAGAACCAAGGAGATAGAAGATGGAAAAATCAGACCATGAACGTATTATGGAGACTTGTATTCATATGAACCATTGGATAGATGAGTATATGATGCAAATCTCAAGCCTTAAAGCAGAGTCTATATTAGTCAAGTGTAATCTAATCTAGTATAAGAGATCTCAAATGTATAATTTTTGTAATCTATAAATGTGACAGTTGAATACTCTTGTAATTTTGTAATTTTTAATAAAGAAATGTTTCACTCTTATCTAACATGGATTCATAATTGTGTACATATATGTTATATATGATTTTGTTTTCTGTAGGTTCTTAAGTTTATAAATTACACCGAATTTCAAGGAGGTGCTTTAGAATCAATAGGGATTTAGATTTAGAATTAATTAAAAAATTTCAACTTAAATTTTTTAAATGTCATGTGTATACTATTCATGTTAAGCATGCAAGAAATTTTATATATCTATATACATGTCATACATCTTTTGTTTCTAGAAAATCCATTTCAGTATGTAACAACCAAGCTTATATGGTCAATTTTAATTAAAATGGAAATTCAACAATCTAGGTTATGAACAACATTGAAATATTTTTGTGTTATTAATAAAAATATATCATGTGTCAGTTTCATATAAAAAGTGGAAAGAGGTACAGACATTCTTCATATTGGAATGTGACGCGGGTCAAATAACATCTAACTATAGGGTCATCACACAAATATAAATAAAACTAAACTGAATGTCATACACCAAGAATATGGACATAAAAACCCAAAAAATGATTAATTAATAAACAAAATAATTACAAGAGAACTGGCCCAATGATTGGCCTCTCATTCCTCACACTCACGCACATATTTCTACATCTTACATGCCTCATAAGCTCACCTCAATTGATACAAATGGATTAGAACCCAAGGTAGGTTCTAGATCACTAAACTAACTCCAAAAATATCTCTCATGATCCCTAACATCTCTCATCTAATCCCTTATCCCTAGATAAGAGCTAACTAATCCATAATCTTCTCAAACCTTCCAAAATACTCTCGAATCTTCTCATATTTACAATAATCTTCATTCTCTCTTATAAAAAAGAGAAAAATACAATAAATAATTAAATCCCCACTTTACAAACTAACTCCTCTAGTGAACAATTGACCCAGGTTAGATGCACCTGCATCAAAATGTAATCTCTTTTAGATAACCTCAAAAGGAATGAAATCGAATAAAACATATTAGTAGTTCACATCTTCACATCTAAATTAAAATCATTTTAATTTAACATACATTGATTGTGCACTAAATGACACTTTCTACAAGCCAATATGACAACTAAACTTGTTATTTTGTAAAATTTTAATTCTTGAATGTTCTTAATTGAAGTTCTTAAGATAAAAAAATGATTGAAATACTTGGATAGACAACAAATTTAGGAAAGTGCATAAAATTATAGAAACATATCATTAATTGTTTAAATTAAAACATACATTGAGTGCACTTAAATATAACACATTCAAATTCAAATTAATTAAAACATTATTTGTACAAATATAAGCAATATGGAAATAAATGATTTTGAACTATGCATTTAAATAGTCCCCTACTTATGACTCAGTTGAGTGAAAATGGAAGTTAGGTGGGATGGGGATCTGATCAACATGGTTTTGGTTCTCCCCTGCACGCGGCTCAATTCCTCCATATTCAACATCCCACTCATGTGTCCATGTAACTGCAACATCGAAACCCCTCTACATCTAGGTCTGTGTACATAATGAGAAAGAAAATTTATAATTAGTCTATGAATTAATTAGCATGCATACATGTAACTTAAAAAAAGAAAATGTTGAAATCTTAAGAATACTAAAATTCACCTCAACTCTTAGTCCATGCATTTTATGAGGTGGAGGTGGAGGTAGAGGAGACTAAGCCATGGAAACATGCACTAGAGGAGGTTGCTCTCATTGGTCAACTTCCCCCTCAAATGACCTTAGAAGCTCATCTGTGTATCTAGGATGTGCTTGCATCTTATCATGAAATTATTAATATAAATTCAATCTAATAGAAAGTTATTAATATAAATAATGTAAAATTTGATGATAAGAGTCAAACTTTTCGTATATATGTACCTGATCTATGTCACATGGGATATCCACCCTCCAAGTCTCATAGATGGTATCAAAAAACGTACATGCATATGAAAAAAGTTGGTCATGTCATAGACTCTCGAGATATGAATCATCATGTAATGAAACTAGTGGGCCACGAGGCAACTAAGGTGGCCTGCTCATTCCTCCACACAATGCGACATACATATGGCCAGTTTCATCTGCATGTTATTTGAAATGTTATGCCTAGTCTCAATGCCAAGTTGTGATGAATTCTCTAGCTTTATAGAAATACCATGCTCCGAGATGCTCATGGAAAAAATCTTGGAGGTGGTGATACATGCATAGGGCCCCAACAAGCTTGACACATTCATAACTGCATCCTAAACCAGGTCCATAAAACTTAGATCCAGTGCAGGTGTAATCTGACCTTATATGTAGCACAAAATCTACATATACATGCTTTGCCAAGTAAATGGTGACCTAGTCATGGTGGGGGAATTGACCCTAAGCTCCAATGAATCAATCATAAACAAAAGGGTCCACATCAATATTCTTAAAATATTTTAGCGAAATCAGACCAACATGTATAGCACAACATTCTAAAGGAATGTAAAACAACTCCCACGAATATCATTGTTCTTGTTGGTGTCTTTCACCGCCTTCAAAGTATGTGGGCCTATAACCTCTAACTTTCTAATCCTATTTATGGAATATAGGAGATGGATTTCTTGGCCCACCCTCTTGTATAATTCGATCAAATTGTTGATGTTATCCAACATGAAAGATAAACTACATGTAGTAGGTGAACTAGTAGAGATTTTATCTAGCTCTCGTGTGATCCATGTATGTTGTGCCTTAACATCCTCAATTGTGATACTGGCTATAAATTCATTCCATGGAGGGATTGCCACTACACTTTGAACCTTGACTTCACCCCGCCGAAGGTTTGCAAATCATCAAAAAAGATAGAAACACTCTCTCTGACACTCCGACTTTTGTCAGGGTGAGGATCTATGAGTAAAAACTCTAGTATGGCTATGTGATCTAGCCTGACCATGTATAACAAATCCCCCAACAGTCCGACAACCTACAGTTGAGGTTTGTATGGGAGATGGCTATGCAAATTACATATAACACATATAAACTAATCCAATAAAAAAATGGTGACATAGAACGAATGAACTCACAAAAAAACCATTTATAAACTCAAGTAGAATAATATAGGATAAAGTACTAAACTAAATAGATGTCTATTTTGATAAATTATCAACCAAAGTATTAAGCTCCATGTAAACACAATAGAAAAATGTGACATTGAAAATTAATAATGCTTATTATTCATAGAGAAAAAATACGTAAATACATGTAAAAAATTGAAATAAACCTATTTGCAAAACTAATAAAACTTCATGCCAACCAAATACTCCATAGGACAAGTTCTTATAATATTTGATTTTGACACATGGCATGTACTAGGTGCAAGCACATGAAAACAATATTTCTGGTATGACACACTACATAATGAAATGCTATGGTACAAATTAGAAGATAGTCAAATTCTTACACATTCACTTTAAATGCACTTTTCATCATGAATTTAATTTATGTATCAATGATGACTTATTGAAACTTAAACACACACACACACACACACACACACACACACACACACGTTATAATTATGCTATATTGTGTTATAAAGTTAAATAAAAATATAGAAGTGTAAGTTACAAAATCATTACTCAACTAATAAATTTAACAAGGGTGGGAACTAAGAGATATACAATTGTCATGTATTGTTATATTAAATAATTCTACAAATATGAGTAATATGGTTTTTAAGGGAAATTACAGTTTATAGATCAACTCGAGTCTTAAAAAAGTTGTTGAGCATCACCCATCTTATGTTAAACTATGAAGAACACATTATGTTAAATAGTCAAACTATGTTAAATGTTATATTTATATGTATGTGTTTGTGTAAGAGAGAAATGTTATAACTATAACTATGTTATATATCTAGTTATATAGTTATGTTACATGCTATGTTATATTATATAATTATATATTTAGTTATGGTGTATATAGATAATAGTTATAGTTATGCTATACTT
>APFE030080576.1:0-47749 GCA_000404065.3 Pinus taeda
GTGCTGCTCTTTGTAGGCATTTGGTGTGTTGTGTGAGGATTGCTTTGAGCTTGAGGAAGGTTATGAGCTTGTTGCCTTGTATGTGAGAGAGACACCTTTTTGACTTGAGAGATCCACTTCAGAGGTGAATGCTTGGAAGATATGCTGGCTGGACCCCCTAGAGAAGGACTCAGCGTCAGAACTCCGGTTGTACCTTACTCTATTTTCTGATTAATAAAGATAGATGACTATTCTTATGGTTCCATTTCCATTTGTCCTATGAATGATTAATGTAAATTGTATCCTTCCTAACTGATACATAGTTGTTGTTAGTAGATTTTACGCCCGTGTTTGCTCTCTCTTTGCTTGTGCAGGTGTTCGTCCGCGGGGATAGCGGAGAATTGTGATCGACTGGAGCGAAGGAGCGAGAGGATCATCTCTTCGACAAACATAGCGTTGGAATCCAAGTAGGTTTCTCTTACCCACTTGTTAATTACAACTAGGAACCTGCGGTATAGCATTGTTTGATTGTTGCTAGACCCCCTTTGGGCTAGTAGGGATCGCCTTTATCCGTAGAGGGGATTTACCTCTCCAACAAGTGGCATAAGTGGGGAGCATATAGTTCTAAGCTAGTTGAACCTTCCTAATTATGATGAAGCAAAGAGGCTAGTAAGGTAAATCCACTTATCACAGCCGTCTCTCTAGGAAAGATAAAAACGCCATGCAAAACAAAAAAATGAGGCAAATGGAAAACAAAAACATATTAGTATGCACAAGATATTGACAATCGTGAGGTTATTTGAATGCAAGGTAATCAAAAAGACTTTTGGGACCCTTTTGGGGATATGACTAAAATCTAGTAGAACAGAGAGTGATAGAGCTTAATTTCATGATCAGGTAAGGTCTATAGGAGGAGTCCCAACCCTACAAAAAGGTATAACATGGACACAAAAATGAAAAGTGGGAGTTATTCTAAGTTATTCTTGAAGGGTAGGATCTAACACTGAAGTTACAATGTGTAAATAGAGAGAAGCTAATGTCACGACCTTATGGAATAAGACTTAAGTCATAATGAAAAAAATATATATGGTTGATTATGCAAGGGGAAATGTAGGGAAGGACTTACCCCTATATGTCTAGGTTAAGAAAATTCACCTAATATCTAGTAGATATCATAGTACACCAAGGTTTTGGTCAAGTACACCTATTCTACAAATTCACTGAGGGTCCAACAAATGTTAGTGGCCATGGAAATTAATAAAATTTTGGCCTTAAAACATAAAAATATAGATACAAATGAGATGATGCATTATACCTTATGATAGGCACATGATAGTCTCTTTCTTACCCATGGTAAAGAGACTTTCCAAGGCAAAAAAGGGCCATTATTACATGTAATTTTGGAGAATTTCCCCACATTTGGAGAAAAACCCACTCCCCCTTTGATTTTTTGAAGAAAATTTTGGGAGATATAGGCTACCAATTGACGTGCCATATTTTTCAGGTTAGTCCTTATGCCATTCATTCATTTAGTTATCTTTTTATATAAACTTTCCTTAAATAATGAGCTTGTCTTGAGTCCTCTTCTGGGTTAAGGCCCTCATCTCTCTTGCTTAATCTTGTGGGAGTGATGGGAAGGACTTCATCGCCCTATATTCCTTTTATTTAATAAAATATCATTTTATGTGCTCAAGGCTAAAATAATGATGTACCAAATTTTACATATCTTCACTTGATTTAGCTTTTTGTTAAAGAATTTTTGAGGAGGATTAAAGCATTGATGTTTTTGTTTGTTATTGATAGGTTTTCTTCCAAAATTATTGAGTGGAAGGAGAGAGGATGTGAATAATATGACACAAGAACCTTGCAACATTGCCCCACCTTACAAGCACTATGTGCATGTAGCCTCCTAAAGTTTTTCAGCAAAACAAAAATGAAGAGCCAAGTAGCTCTCATATAGAGGCTTGTGGGGATGTGGAATCCCATGAACCAATGGTTTAAGGTGAAATATCAAAATCTCACCCTAAACATAGAGGATATATACTTCCTTATTATATTATCAAGGAGAGGAGCCCTTGCTGTAGTCATGGGAGGAAGGGGCACTGGTGAAGAAAATGTGGATCAGCATGTTGCCCATTATTATAGACTAAGAGCTCAAAAAAAAAGCGATAAGCTCCCTATCAAGGAGATGAAAGAAAAAAATAATTATACCATTCTCTTCCTTACTTTGACTTTAGTGAATTTTATTTGAGGTACCATCACTAAGTGCCTGTACTAGAAACATATACGTTCATTCATAAAATATCTATCAAAACTAAAATCATCCTATTTTTTAACTTTTTCAAAAAAATGAATCATCACAACCATGTTTCCAATGTGCTATGTGCAAATATCCACGTTAATATGTTTTCACCAACTTGATTTTTATTTGTGTGCATCACATCAAATAATATGCCACATTCTCTTCATTGTTGCATGTGGTGCAATCACAATAAATACATGACTTGTAACCATAATTAAAAACAAAAATCAATATATGTTCATTCATATTTTAAAATTTGAACATGTAATATTCCTAATTAGCCATGGCTATTTGGAATATTCGATTTTGTTCAATTTTTGCCTTCTATAGTTATTTGTAAATAAAAAAGTGAGGACGGGGGACATAACTCACTTTTAGAATAAAAAGTCACTTCCTAGTAGCACAATGTTGTGACTTAGAAGGGAAACAAGGGGACCAAAGGGGGATGCAGAAACGGAGCCCACACAGACATATGGAGGGACTGCGCACGAGGGAAGAAAGACTTGGCAAGAGAGGAATCACGCAGGAAGAGGTGAGCCTTGGGATTGAGAGAGGCAAAAGCTATAAAGGAGAGAGGAGCCCCCTCATTTTGATCATTCTGGTTATGAGCATTTGTGATAGTCATTTCGACTTAGAGCACGTTGGCTGTTTAGCTAGTCTGCAACATTGTTTAGTGCATTGAGTGTCTCTGTTTGGAGATCTCACCCTTAGCCCCAGGGGACTTCGAGTGCCTGCTCGGGAAAGGTATTTCCATTGGCAGTCCAGCAGTAGTTTCATCAGCATTTCAGAAGCAGTTTCATCAGCATTTCAGCAGCAGTTTCATCAGCGTCTTTGAGGAATTGTGCAGAACCCCAAGGGGGTGATTTTCGGGGGTTGGCCATTTCAGAAAACCTTTCTGGGTTTTTCTGGGTTTCTTGAGTAGAGTCTGATTCAAGAGTTTTAGCCTTTTCTGAGGAGGGGAGCAGCCCCAAAGCCTCATTCAATTTCCAGTAGCAACAGTAGCACAACAATTTTCCAGCGGCTGGGATGCAGATTAGTGTGAGGCCATTCCAGGAAAGCTTTTTGGGTTTTTCTGGGTTTCTTGAGTAGAGCCTGAATCCAGAGTTTCAACTTTTTTCGAGGAGGGGAGTAGCTCCAAATCATCATTTGTTTTCTAGCAGCAATAGTAGCGCATGAGCAACATCCACGCAGAGAGGCCATTCTTGTCATTCTAAGAGTATTTCTTCACTTGCCTTGTGCAAGTCGAGGTGCCATCTGTCTAATCACCTCTTGTACTCATTTATTGCTCAGTATAATAAAATGGCTTAGCATTTCTCGTTGCATTTCTTGTGTATCTGCTTATATTCCCGGTTTATATTATTATATGCTGTTCCACTATTATTTTATCACTTCTGGGTTATTATATCATTTTCACATATTTGGTTGGAGTTTTTGCTGGGGTTTGAGGAATATTCTGGGTTAGGGATATTATAGTTGTATCAGAGCATAGATCTGGCTCAGCTTGTGGAGCTAGCAATCTATGACACTGGGGAAAAAACCCTATATCTGTTATAGAGGTCAGAGGTACAGAGACACTGAGCGTAGGTTGGAGAATACCTACGGAGAGGGAGATTATGTTCCTGTGGTGGATGCAAAACAAGAGGAGCCTATGGTGGACGCAGGACAGAGGGAGCCCATGGTGGACGCAAAGCAGGAGGATCTGATGGCAGATGATGACGAGAAGAGATTTACCGATATGCTCCTCAAATCAGTGCAAGATCCATCGAGGCAGATTGAGGTGATGGGGCAGAGATCCATGGCAGTAGAGGTCAAACAGCGAGAGAACCCACAAGTTTTTTAGGTCGGTGAGGGATCAGGTGCATCCCATCACTTGCTAGAGTAGCGTGATACTGCATAGCAGGGGGCCTCACATGCCCCTACACACTCTACCATGCCCACCTTCTTAGGAGTAGACACAGGGGCTGCAGCCCAGTAGGAGGCAGAGCCCGGGTATATGGGCGATTATTTTGTAGAGTACTAGGCCTATGGGCAGGAGTTCAGGGAAGCCCTCTCATTCAAATATTTTGTTGAGCTCCAGCAAGATAATAGACCCCGCGATCATCACAGAGGGTACCGACATTACCATGATGGCAACACCCACTGTGTAGTGAGTAGATTCCACTTGCCTACGTTTGATGGCTCATCAAACAGTTCAGCGAAGTCTTGGGTGGAAAAGCTGGACATTTATTTCTAGCTTAACCAAATGTCGGAGGTAGAGGCCATCAAAGTGGCAACGTTGCATTTGGATGGCGAGGCCCAGGATTGGTGGTTTCATGGGATGGTTACAATGGGGCACTCCACAGTGACGTCATATGTCGAGTTTACCAGGAGACTGATGGAGCAATTTGATCGGAGGGATCCAGAGTAGCATTTCGTTGAGCTGACAAGGCTCAAACAAATAGGGAGCCCAAAGACATACATTACAGATTTCTTGAGGGTCTCTGTGATGGTGCCAGACCTATCCATGGCACAGAGGGTCTATATGTATGTTGAGGGGTTAGAAAAGCCACTTCGGGGTTTAGTCCAATCCAGTAAACCAGCCACACTCCAGGACGCTATTAGCAGGACCCGGGACTTACAGGATGTCTTACCCAGGACCTGGACACCTTACCCCCAGAGATAGACTTTTCAGTCTAAGGGGAAGGATGTGAGGATCCCTCCTCCAAAGGGGAATCCAGGATGAGTACATCTTGACGACGATGCCAAGAGGGAGCTGAAGAAGAAGCGGTTGTGCTTCACTTGTCAGGAGCCATGGGCACCAGGACATAGATATGTTGCTGGCAGAGCACATTTTATTGAGGTCTTCTTTGAGAGCAGTGGATAAGAGGATGACGAGGAGGATGTGGAGGTAGGAGATAGCCATGCCATATAGGGACCTATGCCACCTCCACCACCACCAGCAGGTGGTGCATCTTTTGTACCAACCGGAGGGGCCCCTGTAGTGTTGCGAGGAGTTCTCAAGTATCTGACGCTACATGTACGAGGGACAGTACGTGGCCAGTGCGTATCAGTTTTGGTTGACAGTGGGGCCACCCATAACTTCATCGATGCACAGATGGTTGAGCGGAGAGGTATACAGATAGAGAGCTTCGATGGGTTTTCAGTTTTGGTCCCAGGAGATCAGACTATGATGTGTGCTCGTTATGTTCTAGAGCTATCAGTGACAATGGGCACCTACACATTGACTGACCACTTTTTCGTGGTCGATATTCCAGACACCAACATGATACTGGGTGTTCAGTGGCTCATCACTCTAGGGAAGGTCATGACAGATTGGAAGACCCTGGAGATGGAGTGGGATGATGAGAAGACAGGGAGGCATGAGAAGATACGGGGACAACACACATATCCACCTCAGACTGTTTCGGCTCATCTGATGGAGGCAGTCTTCCAAAAGGGAGACATAGAGTGGACAGTAGAGCTACATGCATTAGAGGCAGGGACTACAGGGTGGACGGTACATCCGAAGATACAGTCTTATCTTGACCGGTATGCCATAGTGTTTGGGGAGATTCCGCCAGGAAAGCCACTGGACTGGGAGTTTGAGCACACTATCGAGCTTGAGCAGGGCATCCAGGCAGTGATCACCACCCCCTATAGGCACCCCAAGTCCTATCAAGATGAGATTGAGTGGGCTATCCAGGAGTTGCTAGCTCTTGGGCACATTTGGCCGAGCACGAGTCCTTTTGCTTCTTCTTTGGTGTTGGTGAAGAAGAAGGACGGTACATTGGGGATGTGCATTGAATACAGGGTGAGGACTGATCCCAACAACCTCAAATTATTTTTGGAGCAAAAGCAGCTACAGGAGAGGTAGCAGAAGTGGATCAGTAAGATCCAAGCATATTACTTTGACGTTGAGTATGTCAAAGGTAAGAACAATGTGGTAGGAGATGCCCTTTCACATAGACCAGCCATGTTGTCTCTTATGAGCTTGGATACAGATTAGAGGGCTCGACTCTTAGTAGAGTAATCCTTGGATAGGTTTGCATGTGAGGTCCTGGATGGGCAGGTGGCAAATGGCAGGTACAGGGTGGTCGATGAGATCATCTATTACAGGGACCGGATCTTCTTGACTGTGGGGTCTCAGCTCAAGAAGAAGATACTCCAGGCATCACATGATTCACCTTTGGTAAGACATCAGGGGTTTACCAAAACCTACAGGGCCATTAGAGAGAGTTTCTCATGGAAGCGCCTCAAGGAGGACGTACTTCATCACATCCGGGAGTGCGATGTTTGCCAGAGGAACAAGGGAGAGATGAGCCATCCCACAGGTTTATTGCAGCCTCTTCCCATTCTGGAGGGGAAATGGGAGAGTATTTCGATGGACTTCATCACAGGGTTGACCATGGTACAGGGCAAGGATTGTATCTTTGTCGTCATTTATCGACTAAAAAAGTACACACATTTTTTTGCCATATCCGCACACTATACAACATCACAGGTGGCTGAGCTATTCTTCAGAGAGATCTTCAGGCTACACGGTCTTCCTAAGACCATCGTCAGTGACAGGGACAACCGTTTCATGGGCGGGTTTTGGCAGGAGCTTTTCTGGTTGGTGGGGATGGAGTTGACACAGAGTACCAGTTATCACCCACAGATGGATGGGCAGACATAGATAGTTAACAAGTGGTCGAAGGGCCACTTGCATAACTATTTCAGTGGGCAGCAGTGAGCATGGCTGAAATGGCTGCATCTGGGGGAGTATTGCTACAATACTTCACATCACATGTCCATTGGTATGTCACCATTCTATGCCTTATATGGGTATCATCCTTTATCTTTTGTTGACGTGATGTTTGGTGATATCAGGGCTCCTAAAGCCAATATTTGGATCCAAGAGAGTCAGGATATCCTCCGAGCTCTCAAGGATAACATGGCTACAACACAGAACTAGCAGAAGCTGTATGTCGACAGGGGTCGGGTGGAGAGGCAGTTCGAGGTAGGGGACATGGTCTACCTAATATTATAGCCATACTGACAGTCATCACTGAAGCAGAAGGGGGCTGAGAAGCTCATGCCCTACTTTTATGGACCATACAAGGTGATACGCAGGATTGGACAGGTTGCATATGAGTTGGAGCTACCCCAAGGCAGCAAGATTCATAATGTTTTTCATGTATCATGCCTGAAAAAGGAATTGGGGCAGCAGGTGATAGTAACAGATGAGCTACCACCCATGGATGATGAGTGGCATTTGGTATTGCAGCTGGAGGCTATCATTGATACCAGGGAGAGGCAGCTGCAGAGTAGGACGGTCCGGGAATTCTTGGTGAGGTGGAAGAATTTGCCAGATGAGGATGCCACTTGGGAGAGTGAGAAGATCTTGCAGCATCCATCACTTCAGTTGCTTGAGGACAAGCAACATTTTGCTGGGGGAGACTGTAATATTCCTAATTAGCCATGGCTAATTGGAATATTCGATTTTGTTCAATTTTTGCCTTGTATAGTTATTTGTAAATAAAAAAAGTGAGGACGGGAGACATAACTCACTTTTAGAATAAAAAGTCACTTCCTAGTATCACAACATTGTCAATTAGAGGGGAGCCAAGGGGACCACAGGGGGACGCAGAAACAGAGCCCATGCAGACACATGGAGGGACTGTGCTGGAGGGAAGAAACACGTGGCAAGAGAGGAATCACGCAGGAGGAGATGAGCCTTGGGATTGAGAGAGGCAAAAGCTATAAAGGAGAGAGAAGCCCCCTCATTTTGATCATTCTAGTTATGAGCATTTGTGATAGTCATTTTGACTTAGAGCACGCTGGCTGTTTAGCTAGTCTGCAACACTGTTTAGTGCATTGAGTGTCTCCGTTCGGAGATCTCACCCTTAGCCTTGGGGGACTTCGAGTGCCTGCTCGGGCAAGGTATTTCCATTGGCATTCCAATAGTAGTTTCATCAGCATTTCAGCAACAGTTTCATCTGCATTTTAGCAGCAGTTTCATCAGCGTCTTTGAGGAACTGCGCTGAACCCCAAGGGGGTGATTTTCGGGGGTCAGCCATTTCAGAAAAGATTTCTAGGTTTCTCTGGGTTTCTTGAGTACAGTTCGATTCCAGAGTTTCAACCTTTTTTGAGGAGAGGAGAAGCCCAAAATCCTCATTCGATTTCCAGAAGCAACAACAGCACGACAATTTTCCAGCAGCTGGGATGCAGATTAGTGTGAGGACATTCCAGGAAATCTTTTTGGGTTTTTCTAGGTTTCTTGAGTAGAGACCGAATCCAGAGTTTCAGCTTTTTCTGAGGAGGGGAGCAGCCCCAAATCATCATTTGTTTTCTAGCAGCAGCAGCAGCACAGCAGCAACATCCACGCAGAGAGGCCATTCTTGTCATTCTGAGATTATTTCTTCACTTGCCTTGTGCAAGTCGAGGTGCCATCTGTCTAATCACCTCTTGTACTCATTTATTGCTCAGTTTAATAAAATGGCTTAGCATTTCTCACTGCATTTATTGTGTATCTACTTTTATTCCCGGTTTACATTATTATATGTTGTTCCACTGTTATTTTATCACTTATGGGTTATTATATCATTTGCACATATTTGGTTGGAGTTTTTGCTGGGGTTGGAGGAATATTCTAGGTTAGGGATATTATAGAACATTAAGTTGAAGAGGTGGAGTTAAAACACCATAAATCAATAATGAACTCATTAAAAAAGTCACATACATTTTCTAACAACATCAAAAAATTGATCATAATCTAGTGAAACCATGGCCTCTTTGACATGCATCTCTTGCTACGTTGAAATTAGATGTGCCCCGCTTAAATTAATAGGGACATATTTTTTTTGTTTCACATGTTCATCATTTTCAAATTAATTAATTGCACATCACTCTACTGCATCAACAAAAAATCCATGAAAAAATGTATACTTTTTCATCTCAATGGAAAATATGTCAACTACGTATTTACTCTAAATAGAGTGTAATTCCTTTTTGCTAGGTGCAGTTTCATAGTACCAAGCCACACATCTATTCACATCACCAAGTGCAACATTCCAAAAGAACCTTCATGATATTTGTAACCATCTCCCTTCCACCCGCTTAAGGATTCTTAGGTTGAGGAAGACGCTATTTATTTCAATTGATCTCAAATGTTTGTTATGAATATGGGGTTAGCAAAAGATTCAATTTCACAAGTCGGTGAAATTCAAATACGAAGCTACCATTGCGACTAGTTCATCAAGAGCTTTTCGATGATATAAATTTATCTCAATTTGAGTTATGGATTGAAAGTTATGCCCATTCAAAGCTCATCCTGTTAAAAGAGGTTTTTTCGTCACATCACCCACATGGAACCCACATGGATTCTATCAAGTTAGCACGGACCTCACGTGTCATCCCCACGGGGCCCATAATACGTGACAAGTAACAAGAAACAACAATGGATGGTCTCTCGGTGGGAAGGGTTCCCATAGTGGAACCTTAGTTGGTTCAACCCTTTCAACATTGGCATCATTGGCTATAAGTCCATAATAGCCTAATTGTGGAAGTCGTTAGTGGTTCGACCACATGGTTCGATGAGTAAGAACCTTGGTCTGATCAACCTAATCCTTATCGGTTCACCCAATAAAAATGATCCTTAGTGTTGGCAGTTAGTGGTGGGATACAATAGGGTTCCATAGTGAACCATGGCTGAGCCAGTCGATTATTTGTTAGCATTGCCTTTTAGCATAATTAAACAGTGTATATATTTCGTGGTTTATTGGCATGGTTCCAATTAACTATGGTTTTTCCTTTATCCCGCTCTCCACTTAGTTCCTTTGAAAATGCCTGGTGGCCCAAAGGGTGGCGAGCCTAGTAGGGCCCACCCCAAGCCACATCATACTAGGCCAGTTGCACAAGGCCACTTCACCCTAAGCCATGTCAGCTTGGGGCTTTGACATCGAGGTTTCACATGCGATACATAAATCACATGTAATCATCTATAAATGAGTTGAAGTATTTTTGGCCATTTAGACACATAGTGGGAAATGGTCCACATATATGGGTGTATATGATTTCTAATATTTTTGAAATCCTACTAGCACCTTTCTTGATTTTCTCGGTCTACTTTCCCTATATGTAGTCCACACAAACACTAAAATAAAAGAATCATGACTCTCAATGACTCCATCATTTATTAATCTTTTGATTCTCTTTATGGAGATGTGTCCCAATATCCTATGCTAAAGCATGGAGGATTTTTCAATCATCATACCATGCTTAATGCCGATATTCCCATGTAAGGTTAAAAAAAATGGAATAAAAAGTAAGGTGAAATAGAGTCTATACAAATCATCAGCAATTGTTCCATCATAAACAACAAGTGAGTCTTTGATAAGGCCGAAAGTAGAATAAGTAAAATCGAAAATAAAACCATGGGGACAAGTTTAGAGACTAAAGTAAGATTCTTAGAGAAGGAAGGAACATAAAATGACCTTTCAAGATTTAAAACAAAGCCATATTTTGAGATAAGTATGAAGGTCCCATTTGATTCCACACATGCATTCATGTTGGTTCTTGAATAAATGAAGCGTTTACTTTCTATTGGTTTCCTTTAGTTGATTAAACCATGCATTTTATTGGCAATATGGATTGTAGAACCAAAGTTATTCCACCAAGAATTCTAAAAAATATCAACCATATTAGATTCATAATGCACTAAAGAAATGCGATTACCTTTCTTTTTGAGCCAAGCTTGATATTTGAGGCATTCTTTCTTGATGTGAACTTTCTTCTTGTAGAAAAAACGTTTGATGGTATCCTTATTGTTAAATTTACCACATTCCGCTTCTTATGTTTTTTCTTGTAGTGAGCACCCTTTCCTTTTCCTAAATGTCCCTTTCCATGATTCACTAGATAATCACTTTCTAGTTTCTCTTTCTTTAATCTCACTTCCTCTTGAACACACATAGTCAATAGTTCATTAATTGACCATTTCACCTTATGTGCATTATAGGAACTCTTAAATGGCCTATATTCTGTAGGCAGGGAGTCAAGTACAAATTGGACAAGGGAGTCAAGTACAAATTGGACAAGGAAAGACCCTGAGAATGTGATATCTACAACTTTCAGCTGAGCAACTATATCTCTCATTTCCTTAATGTGTTCACATGTTCTCTTATTACCAAGGAGTTTCATTGATGATAGTTTGTTCATTATGATGTTTGCTAACACCTTTTTTATAATCACATATTGTTGTTTGACAACATTAATGAATTCCTTTTTCTTAGAGCATTCTAGAATATAACCTCAAATACTTTTTTCAACATGATTCTTATTAAACATTAAACTTAACTCATTAGATTCTCCCACTGCTCAAATAAGGCCCTCTCTGATGGAATACTATATTCTATAGGGATGGGTGGTTCATTCTCATGTAACACCAAATATAATTCCATGCATCCTAATGTAAGGACAATTTTCTCCTTCTAGTCCTAAAAAATATTGCTAATTAACATTAGAACACGTGATGATTCATTAGACATAATTGTATATGCAATAGATGAAAAATTAAGCAAAATTACTATGACTCATATATGACCATAATTTATATTATCAGTCCACACTAATAATACTAAAAGAGAAATAGTGCGGTATCATAATCCTCCCATGTGTAGAGACTACAATAAGCCAATATATTTTCCCAATAACTTTATAATGCAACTGATAGATTTGACATCAATAGTGAGATGACCAATTACCTGTGGTTATTTAGAATCATCTCTAATTTGATGCCTAATTTATTATCGTATTCTGATTAATTCATGAATTATGATTTCCTCCTTGTCAGGCCAAGGCATATCATTTTCATGATTTAATTACAATTTTGACACTATTCATTAATATAATCACTTGCACCCAATATGCGATTTATACTTTATCATTGACTTAAGATGTTGTGGCTACTCTATGTGTCAATTAAATTTTACAATCATATAATATCATCAAGGATAATAAAAAAATGTGTTAACTAGAGGTCAGTACATCAAAACAATTAAAAATTAGTATCCATTAACTAATTATAATGTCAATGCATTCAATCATACAAGATCAAAATATATGAAATAAACATGTGTAAATAACAATAGAATGATTATTTCACAAAAAGAATGCATATCATGATGTTCATTCATGTGTATATGACACATCATGATGCATAATTGTAAAACCTTAAATTCATATCATGTTATCGTGAATTAACTTAAAACAAGGTATGCATATTTGTCATGATACATGGAAACAAATATAAATACCTATTTTTCTTGTTACCATGTTCAAATGATCTTCCGACATTTGTTAATTGTTAATTATGGTTATGATATGTGCATAATTCATATATGTTAGTTCTAATTCTACCACATATATGCAAATTAATACATATTTTCATAAAATGCATATACCCATTGGTTCATTTCATATTATCATGAGATACTAAATTGTCCCCATATCTCATCATTAAATAATTCAAATAATGGTGAATTATCCTCATATGTATATATTAAAACTCATATACACCTCATCATCTGTATATCAGAATAATTAGCTGCATTCTTTCTCTCTCTAAAACCACTTATATCTCAACATAATTTATGGGCTTACATTATCTAAACATTCAAGTCTTTAGAGAAAACCAATAAAGATATTTCTTTATTATAAAATCTCTCAAAGGAAAAGATCATTGTAGAGAAAAATTTTAATTTAGAGAAAGAAAGGAGAAAAATATTCAAATCAAACACCACAATCTGAAGTATGGTTCTAATACCAAATGTAAGCTTAGAATTTAATGTGAAATAAAATGGAACTTACCTCTAGCCACCATGATTAGATTTGATGTAGGATATCATTTTAAATTCAATAGAAAGATTTTGTGATCTATCTAAGACTTAATGCGCCAAAAGATGAAATCATAGGCAATTTCATTCTTAGATAAAATTAGAAACCCTTGTAATTCATATGTCTTTATGATGATCTTTCCATCAAAGACTATTAACTAATTTGAAGTTAATGAGATGGTTACTTCTAGCCATAACCAACACTTGATAAGAAGTTACATAACGAGACATATGGGTTTGTGGTAGTTTGAGCCACAATAAAAAAAACATTTAACACTTGACTCTCTACTTTATTTCTTTTTGCCTAGTTTCCAAAATAGTAAGCCAGAGACAATAATTTTGTTAAACCGATCAAAACTTTTTTTATTACAATACAAACACAACTTTAAAAAAATGTTTAGAGCTAAAAACAAAATCATAAATCTTTCTAAGCTTTTTTAGAGTTTGTTTTCTTTTATTCCTTTTTACTCATTGAAATGTTTTATCATTGATGAAAAAAGATGAAAAAATATAAAAGATCATTTACTTAAAATATTTTAGTGCTATAAAAATTGTACTATTATTGTTGCAAAAATATTTATGTGAAAATCATTGTAATTTAATTAAAATATTAAAGGAGTCCTTTATCTTATTACTGAATTTGAATGTAACTCATTTTAATTTAAATGAAAATTGATAAAGTTATAAAGTAGCACAATCATATAAATTAAATAGTTGATTAAAATAGGTAGAATGTGCATTCATTTATAATAGGCATTTCACATTATTAAGATTTATAAAAACATAATATTAACTAAATTATAACTTAGTTTAAATAATTATTAATAATTATTATCATTATTAATTATAAAAAATAAATATAAGAATTAAACACATATGCATAGTAAAACAATAATAAGAAATAAAATTTCAATGCTATAAATAAAATTGAATCCTTGTAATTATGATTCTTTTAATTAAATTGAAAAATAAAATGATATAACTATGTTTACATAAATTTCAATCTTCTATCTTGACTATTATTGAAAATATTCTAAAATATTATCTGGAGGTTAAATCTCTACCATAAACTTAATACTTATTGATAATACTTAATCACATCACAAAGTGCAACATTCCAAAAGAACCTTCATGATATTTGTAACCATCTCCCTTCCAACCCCTTAAGGATTCTTAGGTTGAGGAAGATATTATTTATTTCTATTGATCTCAAAGGTTTGTTATGAATATGGGGTTAGCAAAAGTTTCGTTTTCACAAATCAATAAAATTCAAATATGAAACTACCATTGCGACTAGTTCATAAAGAGCTTTCCGATGATATAAAATTTATCTCAATTTGAGTTATGGATTGAAAGTTATGCCCATTCAAAGCTCAGCCTGTTAAAAGAGGTTTTTTCATCACATCGCCCACATGGAACCCACATGGACTCTATCAAGTTAGCATGGACCTCACGTGTCATCCCCGCGGGGCCCACAATACGTGACAAGTAACAAGAAACAACAATGGATGGTCTCTCGGTGGGAAGGGTTCCCCTAGTGGAACCTTAGTTGGATCAACCCTTTCAACATTGGCATCATTGGCTATAAGTCCATAATAGCCTGATTGTGGTAGTCGTTAGTGGTTCGACTGCATGGTTCCATGAGTAAGAACCTTGGTTCGATCAACCTAATCCTTATCGGTTCACCCAATAAAAATACTCCTAAGTGTTGGCAGTTAGTGGTGGGATACAATAGGGTTCCATGGTGGAACCATGGCTGAACTAGTCGATTCTTTGTTAGCATCACCTTTTAGCATAATTAAAAAGTGTATATATTTGGTGGTTTGATGGCATGGTTCTAGATAACTATGGTTTTTCCCTTATCCCGCTCTCCACTTAATTCCTTTGAAAATGCATGGTGGCCCAAAGGGTGGCAAGCCTGGTAGGGCCCACCCCAAGCCACATCATACTATGCCAGCTACATAAGGCCACTTCACCTTAAGCCATGTCAGCTTGGGGCTTTGACATCGAGGTTTCACGTGCGATACATAAATCACATGTAATCATCTATAAATCAGAGAAAACCAATAACGATATTTCTTTGTTATAAAATCTCTCAAAGGAAAAGATCATGGTAGAGAAATATTTTAATTTAGAGAAAGAAAGGAGCAAAATATTCAAATCAAACACCACAATCTCAAGTATGGTTCTGCTACCAAATGTAAGCTTAAAATTTAATGCGAAATAAAAGGGAACTTATCTCTAGCCAACATGATTAGATTTGATATAGGAAATCTTTTTAAATTCAATAGAAAGATTTTGTGATCTATGTAAAACTTAATGCGCCAAAAGATGGAAATCATAGGAAATTTCATTCTTGATAAAATTAGGAACCCTTGTAATTCATATGTCTTTATAATGATCTTTCCATCAAAGACTATTAACTAATTTGACGTTAATGGGGTGGTTACTTCTAGCCATAACCAATACTTGATAGGAAGTTACATAACCAGATATATGGGTTTGTGGTAGTTTGAGCCGCGATAAAAAAAACATTGAACACTTGACTCTCTACTTTATTGCTTTCGGTCTAGTTTCCAAAATAGTAAGCGAGGGACAATAATTTTGTTAAACCGATTAAAACCTTTTTTATTACAATACAAATACAATTTTAAAAAAAATGTTTAGAGCTAGAAACAAACTCATAAATTTCTAAGCTTGTTTAGAGTTTGTTTTCTTTTATTTTTTTTACTCATAGAAACGTTTTCTCATTGATGAAAAAGATGAAAAAATATAAAGATCATTTATTCAAGATATTTTAGTGCTATAAGCTTGTTTAGAGTTTGTTTTCTTTTATTTTTTTACTCATAGAAATGTTTTCTCATTGATGAAAAAAGATGAAAAAATATAAAGATCATTTATTCAAGATATTTTAGTGCTATAAAAATTGTACTATTATTGTTGCAAAAATATTTATGTGAAAATCATTGTAATTTAATCAAAATATTCAAGGAGTCCTTTATTTTATTAACTGAATTTGAATGTAACTCATTTTAATTTAAATAAAAATTGATAAAGTTATAAAGTAGCATAATCATATAAATTAAATGGTTGATTAAAATTGGTAGAATGTGCATTCATTTATAATAGGCATCTCACATTATTAAGATTTATAAAAACATAATATTAACTAAATTATCACTTAGTTTAAACAACTATAATAGTTACAATAATTATTAATTATAAAAAAAAAATTAATATATGAATTAAACATATATACATAGTAAAACAATAATAAGAAATAAAAGTTCAATGCTATAAATAAACTTGAATACTTGTAATCATGATTTTTTTTCAATTAAATTGAAAAATAACTAGGTATAACTATGTTTAAATAAATTTCAACCTTCTATCTTGACTATTATTGAGAATATTCTAAAATATTATGTGGAGGTTAAATCTCTACCATAAACTTAATACTTATTGATAATTAAATTAAAATAATGTAAGTCTTATTTCAAAATTAGCATGCCTATCAACATAAATATTTTATGGATCTCCACCATCCACCTACAATTATTAATACTTGAATTAAAATTCTAAAAACAATAGAAATTAAGTCCCCACTATCCCCTCAATAATTACTTTTAACTGAATCAAAGTTAGGAAGCAAATCACATACATATTGACATAAGAATATGGCTAGGAGATAATTTATACGCTGGAGTATGATAATGGATGGTTTAAATTAAAAATAATATTATAATTAAAATAAGAATTAAATATTTAATTAATTTAATATAAATATAATACTTTAAATATACATATATTTTTAATTTTATAATTATCAATTTTTTGATTTGGAATGTTTTTGCTAATACATTAATTAGAGAAACCATATAAATTAAATGGTTGGTAAATGTGGATAGAGATCAGACCATCTAGCTCACCTAATTTGACATTTTAGAATACCATAAATCATAAGTAGTGTTCATATGGTACATGTTCACATGATATTTTTTTAACTAATTATTTTAATTAAAAGGGAAAAAATGGCATAACTACTTTGGGGATAAATGTTAATCTTTGACTACTACAAAAAATATTATGTGAAATTTAAATCCATCCCATACCCTCAATAATTATTGATAATTTTTTTTTTGGAAACTCTTATGAAAATAAATAAAGAGATATTTAATATAATCAACTTTCTTATTATCGGGTGGGTGCTGGAGTATGTTTTTAAACTGCTTCAGGGTCAAAGTATGCCCCTTGATAAGGTGTGGTTTTAGTTGAAGGTGTCGGAGTATGTCTTTAAACTGCTTCGGGTCAAAATATGCCCCCTTGATAAGGTGTGGTTTTAGTTGAATCACAATGATGAGTCAACCTATTGTCCCAAACGATGATTTGATGACTTGAATTTATCAATGTAAAATAAAAAAAAAAATAAACTTTTCTCAATATCCAAATATAATAATTATTTTACAAACAACAACCACCGATAATTATGTCCACTATTAATTTGACAACTAAATTATAATATATTTCCTTATTTCAAAAAACCATTAAAAAAACATATCAGTATAAAAATTCTTTTAATATTTCTTTAAAAGAAGCATTAAAAGTTAAGAGACTTTGTACAAAATTGAGAAATAAGGAAATGACGACCTAAGTCCTAAAGATATAAAATGTTAGGTAGCCAAGTTTAGTTCCCACAAGTCTTACGTACAATCCTTACCATCACTATGCATGGGCTAATCCAGCCCAATTTCTCCCATTAAAAAAAATTAATGGACTTAAGTCCTAAAAAAATCATGATCACCACTATGCATGGGCTATTCCAGCCCAATTTCTCCCATTAAGAAAAAAAAATGATGGACTTAAGTCCTAAAAAATATAGTCCAACTGTTAGATAGGAAAATTTGGTTCCCACAATGTACAATTCTGACATGAGAGCTATTCCAGGCCCAATTTCTTCCATTAAAAAAAAGAAAACGAAATGATCTACTTCCTCCTAATTTACTGTCCCTTTGTACCGGACTAACTGAGTCCGTCGTACAATCGGATGGACTTCCGTGTTGTGAATAACGGGGTTGGCTTTCAAAACTAATAACAGATTGATGGACTTCCGTGTTGTGAATAATGGGGTTGGCTTTCAAAACCAATAACAGATTTTCCATGTACCTGGTCCGGGCTTTCCACACGCTTCCAACGCGCTTGGTTTCAGCTGTTAATACGTCCCAATCATATAAGCTGGCCATTACACACCACACCATATATGGTCATTAGTGCGATCAGCGTTCTAGCCCGTCTCAGCTCGTCTACAGAGGTCTAGCCCGTCTCAGAAGGGCGAAGTTAAAATTAACCGTCAGAAAAAATGTTGGTTGTCATTTCTACTCGTTTAAAAAAAAATTTAAATAATAGCAGGAAATGCCGTCTGAAAGGCTGTGACCGACCAGATAAATTGCCAGATATCTCTGGAGAGTGGACCCCTGGTTACACTTGCCTGGTTCTTTCTAAAATCGTACCCAGCCATCGTTTGAACCATCTATTTCAACAATTACAATTACACCGGTTGTGTCTTGGCTAGAGAATAGGCAATAAATAACAGAGCAGGAAATAAATGATGGAGCAGAAAATAAATAACGAGCCAAGTGGAAAGTGCAGGTGAAGCCAGCGGCTAGTGGAGTACTAGCACATAGTGATGGTGGTACTATAAAACTAAATGCGAGTAACACCCCTACTATCAGAGAGATAAATGCAAATGACAGCCTTATTATCAGAGAGATAAATGCAAATGACAGCCTTATTGTCGAAAAGGTTTTCTGACCACTGGCTCTTGCAACATGGTAAACGAAAATTACAATCACGGGCTCTTGCAACATGGTAAACGAAAATTACAATATAAATATATTAGGTTGTAACATTGTATTATCATATAGGATTAGAAATTTAGCCGTAGGTTAAACAAGTAAAAAAAGTTTAACAGAATTAAAAAAATTTAACAAAATTAACATATGATAGTTAGAGGATGTATGACAAACAAAATTTCAATTTTGATGATGGACAGACAAAGTTACACATCATACTGAACTGTAAAATAAATTTCTAAACTCAATTAACGAAAAAATAAAAAATAATTTAATATTTTTTAAATAAATTTAACAATAAAATTAACATATAAAAGGGATATTGAGTACTATATAGGTGGCGGCATTATCGATCCCTGTTGCAATTAGCAGGTCATTTGACAATAATCATCTCATTGCATCCTTGCCAAATTTTTCGACGGTAACCATGTTTGAGAGATTGTAAGTACTTTCTTACAAACATGAACGCTCACTTTGTCGTCTATTATTTATTTTAGAGACAGATTGATGGTCCTTTTACAAATATAAGTGCAACCATTTCGTTCTCTGGTTGTGCAGACATCTGCAAAACAACCGCTTGGTTGGCTATCTAAACTGAAAACCTTAACGAGTTGTATGTCAACCTACCCTGGTTAATATAATTTTATGACATTAGACGGCATTTTCTCTCTCCTAATTTCTTGAGTGAGATCTCATACCGTTGTCGTTTCCAGTTTCTCGTTTCTCTCACCCTCACCCTCGGCTAGTGGCAACAGCCACACCCGGATCTGAGTGCAGATCTTGATTAAAGCGATGCTAGCTGTGAGATTCTAGCGACAATATCATATTGTTTATGATAGATCCAAATAATACAGCAAACACGGACTTAAAAAAAACAGTTCTCACAAAACTAGATTGCAACGCTTTAACCATCTAAATTTCGCCTCTCACATCTCAACCTTATTGAAATTAAGATTAACCCTTCAAATTTCATCACTGTATCCGACACAAGTGAAAATTTAGTGACAGATACTTATTAGTCCCTGCCCTCCGGGCCTGGCAGGGACTATAGTAATCGATTCGCTGCGATTACATTAGTTTGACACGGGAACCGAAGGTTAAACAGAAATTAAACCAAAGTTTTCCTGATAACATATGGATATGGCCCACTTTGCCGCTGCATTTAACCAATGGCTGAAGCGATGGTCTTATTTGGCCTCATTACGAGGTATGAGGTCTCAAAACTTAGACAAAAGTTAGCAAAATGGTTTGGTTAATTAGGAGAGGTTCCCGTGAATTAATGCCAGTGAAGTAATGCTATCTTTCGCATAGCATTAGTTCGGTCACATTTAATGTTAGCCAAACATTACGGGAAATTAAGGGGGCCAAACCTTTGCATGTAAGCCTGCCTGTACGCCTGCCAGCACATCTAACAGGTGCTGGCTCCTATGGGCGTCCTCCATTCCTTCTTATATCACCACACCGCATCATTTCTTGTTGGTTTTCTCTCGGCGGTGGCTTCCTGCCCGCTCCACCCTGCAACACTGCAATACCTGCCCGCTCCACCCTGCAACCCTGCAAGAAGTGACAGCCGACCTGCGTTTGATCTGTTGCTCTTTGTAACTCTTTTCTGCTGCTCAAGTTCCTTGTTCAAGTCGCGCAATTGGGTAAGTTCAGTCTACAAATCTTTCATTTTCTGTGACTGCTGTTCTGTGACTGCTGTTCTACATTTGCAGTTCTTCCTGCTCGAGTAGAGCAGCGACCTCTCTAATGTCGAATGTCCTTCGGTGTTGCAGCCTGTAAAGTCACCACGCCGCCCATCACAGGTAAATAGTTTCAGAAATTGCCCATCACGTAAATAGTTTCAAAATTTTCTAAATTTCTAATTGAAGTAATTTACTGTGGCCGTGTTAACTATTTCTAAAAAAAGGCTGCAATAATTTTATTTTGTTCTTTTCAAAATAAACTGTAAAACAACTAACAATATCACAAAATTGTTGTGCAGGTTACTCGAGGTTGACCTTGCAAGCGGCGCACGAACGCGTTGTTTCTCATCCAAACAAATAACACCCCTGCGATTATAATCTCTGTTAATCGAAAGGCATAAAGAAGCTTACATGCAAAGCCTGTATTCCAGTCCATCTGGTAGTCTGTTACAACATTTTGGGACTGTTCCTTTGTAAACTTGGGCAGCCTTGTCCCAACAATTTCCACCATAGAATCAGGATATTTCCCATAGGTAATAGGATGGAGAAACCTGGCAAATATGAAAGCAAATAACGAATTTTTATTACAAGAATGACGTGAATGGAGACAAATTTATCAAACAGAAACAAAAATACAGAAAAACAAAGACCCTAAAATATGAAACCTAGGGTAGCCATCTGTTATTTTGTAGCTTGTAATTTGTATGCAATTTTGATAAGAAATACCGAATGCTATGTGACATGAATTTCCCGGACTCCATCGCTCTCTTCTGCAAGAATTCAAACCGCATCTCAGTCTTCTAAAACAAAATGGACAATTCAATAATGTTAATTCTCTGAATACTTCTCTAATGTATGGTAAAGTACAGACTCAACAAATTCTGTATGCAGTGCTTTCAGTTAACAGCTACTGCGCATTAATACTTCAAAAGAGATAAAGAGAACCTTACCTTCTGGATTCTCTGAAATGGGCTTGCTCTCTCTATTAGAAGACAAAATTTGTGTTTTTAAAATGCAATGGCAGGCGTAGGCGTGCATGCCTCGCAGATGGCAGGCGTGGAGGGATAACATCTGTCCGCGCTTAAATAAGAAACTCTATCCTATGTAGCCAAGTTGTAGAGAGCCATGCGCTCATCCAGCAAATAAGAAACTCTAACCTGCGCAGTTGAATTGAAATTTATCTTTTTGTTTTTGGGAAGCCATGTGCTCCTCAACCCAATGAGAAACCTTAACCTTAACGTGTGCAATTCTGACCTGATACTTTTCTCTATAAATCTTTACAGCAGTAGCATGTGAAATCAGCAAATTGTGTGCAACAATGTAGGGTTCTGTAGCCGAATTTCCCGCTGTACAGTTCCCAAATGGAGCAGAGCACCTTCCAGGAGCAAAAATGCCATTGTCATAACCAAGAGCAGCAACAACCTGTGGCTCATTGAATGTAAGGGGTGATTTTCTGCTACGTTTGAAGAAAATTGGAAAATTAAACCACAAGTTACCGCAATCGTAGCTCAAACCGCCAAGTATAAACGGAAAATGTAAAGGATATTGCAAATTTCCAGATCCGTCAGCTCAGGACACTACTTACAGGTGCAGATGCGCTCGAATATATCCAAATGTTACGGTGTCAACTCAAATTCTCCGATATTTACAGAATTTACTGCATTTAGATCATCAAAACCTCTGAGATCGGAAGATAAACTCCACGCCCCAACCTTTAAAATTCGAAATAACCGGTTTCAAAACTGAGAACAGAACCCTGCATCATAACCTCCATCGCAGATATAAACTGAGAACAGAACCCTGCATCATAACCTCACTCGCAGATATACCGGAGCATGTTGGTAATACAGAAACTGCGATCTGGCACGTGGCTTGCATGTGTGGCTTGCATGAAGTCGTATGCTTGATTATGAAACATATGCATTCTCCTCGCCGTCAGATTTGTTAGAGGCCACCATTGCCACATTTGTTGGAGACCGCTTCTCTGTTAACCATCGTGGATGAATAAATAGAATATTTTACCAGGAATAAATGGTAAGGTTTCAAAAGAATAAGGACGACATATGTGATTCTTTGCCATACGGGTGTCTTTTGAGTTTGGTTTGGCCTCGGCGCGTTACAGCTTCACGTGTCTCTTCGATGTAATATCATTTTCCCAGTAGTCTGACCCCACAACGGCTTTCCATGACAGCGCTGGACTCGTGGCCGCTCGAACGTCATGATTTTTACACAACTTTGACCATTCGCTGCAGTCTCGAAGCCTACCGCAACTCATTATACGACTACAGTGAGTTTTAATGTATACATACACTGATTCGAGCCAACATGAATTTATGCCGATCTGTTTTTCACGGTTGACTTCGATACAAATTCGGTCGAACATCACTTCCCACGAGCTTATTCGAAAATTTATGTGGGGAAAGGTGGGATAATGGTTTAGAGTGTAGGTATTATATATGGTATGAAAATTTGGCGATGCTCGGGTTTAGTTAGAATTTTGGGGTTGGTTTTTCAAATACCATTCCATTCCATTTAGTTCTTTTATTCCGTCATCATTTGACCAGGTTTCAGAACGATGGGCATAAAGATACTTTCGGCAAAGTAGCAAGTTCAATTGATAAGCAGGTAGGTGGTCACTGTGTGCTTGAGGTGAATTGCTTTGCCCAGGTTTCAGAAAAGTTCAATTGATAAGCCAGCCCAGAGTTTCGATTATCCCAGAACAAATATCGGATCTTTTGTACCCTTTTGTGTCTTTATCTTATCCTATCCTCTTTGTCACGAGCAATCTTAACGAACAACAACGTTGCAATGGCCACGGTTAAAAATATAATTTTCTTTCATTCACTTATGAAATTTTTATTTATATTTTCTCGAAAAAATATAAATACAATTTTCAAATACATTCTAAACAAATATTCACTATTAAATCAAATGCATTTAACATGTTTCTGGCCCACCTCCAATTTAATATATCGCTTCATCTCAATGAACTCCTGATATGGATCTCTTTCAAGATTAACGTAATCGTACAAACAGACTAAATAAAAATACACATACCGTAATAGAGCTTTATGAACTGTAGATTCAAGGGTTATCATACCGACCTTCTATGCACTATGATATACACATACACAAGACAATTAAAGTTGTATTATTCTAATTATAAATAATGATAATAATGATAAGAAAGTCTGTATGCAGATCAACAATGCTAAGTCGGTGCACAATGGAAACAACAATCCCACTCAATGAGATCAATGATAAGTGCCGTTGCAGTATTGTCGTTGTACAACGGTAAGGTATGCTTCACCTCCCATTCGCTCTGTAAGTGTCCTGCGTAGGGAGTATTAGATCTATCAGAGATGCCCAGCGTCGGTGTGCAATTGTACAGTGTTTTCTTCAAGCTTTTACTCAAGCACAGGCTCCAGAACCAAGCGCAAGTGGCCGATCATGATGCTGGGCATGCGGTTACGTCGAGGTCTGGATCAGGCAACGTCCCTGCCTAGTGCATTTACAAGCGACATGGCGCTTGAGGTGAACTACTTTCAGTCAACTGCATACTTAATTTGCGTCTTCAACTGCATACGTAATTTGCGTCATAGTTTTATCTTCAATCAGTGGCAGGGACTTGCTGCTTCGCAGCCTCCCTTGTTTTATATATATATCATTTTAGGGTTTATGTGCATGTAAAATTATGTGGGTTTTTTTTTTTTTGGGTGTAAAAAAGGGTTATTTGTTCCATATAATACACTCTGATTCTGCCCCTCTGACCCCTTATTCATTTTGCATGCGTTTGCACCTAGCATTATTTTATTAGTCAAGTAACATGTGTCGCCTTCTTGTTAATATTGATAAAAGGGTTATGCAATTAAATTTGAAAAGATTATTTACACTAATTTATATATAGGAAAATTGAGATTATGTGCATGTAAAATTATGTGGGTTTTTTTTTTTTTTTTTGGAAAAAAGGGTTATTTGTTCCATATAATACACTCTGATTCTGCCCCTCTGACCCCTTATTCATTTTGCATGCGTTTGCACCTAGCATTATTTTATTAGTCAAGTAACATGTGTCGCCTTCTTGTTAATATTGATAAAAGGGTTATGCAATTAAATTTGAAAAGATTATTTACACTAATTTATATATAGGAAAATTGAGAGTACCTAAATTTTATATACATATTTTAAAATTGAAAATTTAATATTAGAAAAAAATAAAAGACATAAAATTTATTATGGATTTAATAATAATATTTTTTCTTATGAGATATTTGAGATTTTTGATACTTGTATTATTTTATAAAGTTATGAATTTTAAAACTATAGTATATTTGAGAATATATGTTTATTAAGTTAAAGGAGAATTCAAACACTTTTAATATTTGAACAAATCTCTACTAACTACATAGTAAAATTGAATGGACAATCTCCAAAATATTGTGGATAGGATGAAATTTTCATTTATAAGAAGTTGCACATCTTTTATGAATATCTTTACTACACCTACATTATATCATAAATTCAAAATATTTATTACAATATTAACCTACTTAACCCTTTAGCATATCAAAACTAGAGTGATATGTTACTCTTTAAAGTTTTAATAAAACAATTTAATTTAAAAGTAAATCAAATAATTATTTACACTTCTTAATTTTTATTAAATCATTTTTTTTAAGAAAACCAATCTAATATTAATACAAGTTCATCTTTATCTTAATTTATATAAAAATTCAATTTACTAAATTAAATAAATAATGATCATTTTTTTCACATATTAATTACTTAGAGTTATTTTGCCAAATGTGATACTAGTGACTTAAGAAAGGATATTTTTCCATTTTAAATACACATATAGCCTTCCTCATTGTTTTTGACATTGACAACTTTTCCTTTAAATATATTGAAAAACATATACTAATTTGTATCATATTTAGATTGAAAAATATATATTAATGAGACTTCTATTTAATACTAAAAAAGCAATAAGTTAAGAAATATATGAAGATGTGTCTTCTTGCCTTAATTTTATGAAAAAGCATGTGAGTTACATGAACATTAAAATCGGCAAAGTTTTAAATAAAGTTATCATGATCATGCACATTATTGTTATTGTAGTCTTTGCACAATACAATGCCATTTGACCTAAGAGAAACAATCTACCAAAACTATTTATCTTAAACTAGTAATACAATTATCAAATACTTTTAACTATTTCATTTTCAATTCGCAAGTTACTAAGAAGGAATTTTATTTAAAAATTTGTCTACATAATGGAAATCATTTTGACATATGAACAAGTCAATATAGACCTTTTTTATTAATCTATAATTGTTCTCACATAATTATTTTGTTATCAAATATTTTTCACATAATAGACAGGTACTAAGTAACAATGCTACATATTATACTTGTTTCATTGTGAGTTCAAATTAGAAAATGAATTATCCCTCCAAATTAAATTAAAAAGTCTTAAATTTAACAACTAGTTTTTTAATAGCATTATTATTATTTTTATTTTATTTTATTTAAAATAATATAAATTAAACATATATACATATAAAAGAAAAAGAAAGAATGGCAAGAAAAGACTTTTTGAAATAAATATAATAATAGAATAAAAAATATATTCATCACAAAAATAAAATTTAAAAACAATTATGTACAAAATTGGAGAAAAAGTGGTTGTATATAAGTTGTGACCTTTTTTCAATCCTTTCATCCGCTCCCGGGAAGCCGAACTACCAGGATGCTGAGACCTTGTGAACTCCAATCCGGGGCCTTGAATGCCTGATCAACCAATCCGTGTTGTCCACAATGAGATATAGTCCTATCTGAATCTGTGTTGGTCTGCATGATGGACACATTATGCACTATTCGCCCTCCTTCGGTAATGTCTCATGCATTTGTCTTATGCACCTGACCTTTTGCATCACCTCCTGCAGCTACGAATTCTATTCAGTCCTCCTAGGCTCTGATAGGGCCTTTGCGTAGGCCAATCATCTTCATGGGGGGGTGCTTTCTCGCTGGACACGTTTCACCATCTTGACACTTTTCATCTTACCAAACTTTCTGCATCTTTCGGCCGACACCTCGCATTCTTCGTGCTGGATTATCGGTTTACCTTCACTTTTGTCATTCACCATAAGAAGGGACAACTTATTTTTCAAGATTTTTCCTTCTTTCCTTATCGCCCTGCATGCTTTTGCGCAGGGTCAGAATTGTCGAGATTTTCTGGGTTCAGTTGACATTCATATCTCACCATTTTGTTAGTTTTTCTCCTTCTTCTTACAGTTCCTGACATTTCTGGGCTCTGGGGGGGTGTTTTGGATCGAAGCCTTTTTGGACCAGACGGCGTTACTTCTCGGCGGCTTTTTGGTTATCGCAAGGAAACATCTTTTTACAGGTCATTTTAACAGTTTTTTGATTTAGTTTATATTAACAGGCGGATTGTGAGGACTTATGTAAATAATCATATTTCCTGTCATCCTCATTGCATCTTATTAGTTCCTTGGAATTTTATTGTGATTTGCTATTTGTTAATGGAAATTCCATATGGTTTGAGGAACCTATGTCATAATATTTCATGGTATCTGAATTTTTGTGTTATAACTAAACCGTGTGTAGACTTTAGTTTTAAGATTAACCACTGGTGGCGTAAATGTAGTTATTGTTTCTGTTGTTGCATCATTCTACCATGTTTCTCTTAAGTCTGGCCTTTTTCTACTATTCTGGCGTATAGGTTCCATGGTTTTTTCATTATAGATAAATTTTCTCTGGTTGGAGCCTTGCATAACGTGGGTTGAATCCTTTGGTTTTTTTTTCGAGAGTTCGACTAGATTTCCTCTGAGTCTCGACAAGTTTTTTCGATCTCTCGGATTCCAAGGGTTTGGTGTACCTGAGGGGTACTTGAGTATTACTCGTTTCACCTACCTCTCGCTGTCACTATCTTACTGGATTTATCTCCATATCTTCATTTTTGTCAGTCTTTATTTTATGATCTATCCTTGATCTTTCCGGGAGTTTCTCACTCGTGCAGATTGATGTAGGATAATCCTTCCTTGCCTCTAGGTCTATACATCTGTTCTTGGAATTTGATTTTTTTTCAGACAGTCACATCCTATTGATTGCCTTGTTATTCCCTAGGCCTTTATTGGATCTTCCTCCTTCGGGTCTTTGATATGTTATTATCCCGAATGTACGTTCATTAATTAGGTGTTGGTTGTTTGGTAAGAGTTCCAAATTTAGTGCCAGGAATTGACTATCTCGAGGTGTCTCTTTAGTCTGACACTCGATGTGAAGATCTTTGTCTTTATCCTTCATCTTGTTGCCCATAAATGTGATATCCTCTCCATTCATCTGGTTGACATGGAGATCCTCCCTGCTGAATCTAACACATCAGAATTGGTGAGGACTGCCATGGAGGCAAAGGCTCTCCACTATGGCACTATCAAATCATCATGCTAGTAATCCTCTTTGGCGGAACATCTAATTCCTATGCCTCATAGGAAAAATCTTGGTGTTGACTAACATGTTCATCCGCAGCACAAGCACAATCATCATCCTGCCAAGATTATTCCTCCTCCATCTGCTATTTGCCTGGACAATACATCGCTGGTAGATCGCATTGCTAGTTTACAATCTCAGGCCCTGATAGGAAAGTGGCACTTCCCTGATATGGAAGATGCCCAAATGAGGCAATGGCTGGGATCTAAATTGCGCCCCTTGATTGGATACATCCCTACTATTGTCTGGTCAATGAAAGACTAGTACAGTTTTCACTTCTTGAAAGTAAAGGATCTGGACACCATATGGACTCTCCCTTGGGTTCACGGGAGAAGCTTTCTTGCCCTTCACAAATGGTATATTGGATTCAATCCATTACGGAATACCCCAAAAAATAATCTGATATGGGTCAAGCTGCTTGCCCTCCCTATTGAACTTTGGACAAAGGATTCTCTTTCTCTCATTGGAAACGCCATTGGGAAATTTGTGTATGTTGATCCCAAGTGCTTAGGTGCCAAGGACAAGTGGGTGGTTTGTATCCTCATAGAGACAGAGTTTAGAGGCGGCTTTCCCGACCACATTGATCTTGTTTGGGATGAATTATCAACTCGCCAAAGACTTGATTATTGGGGAGTCCCTTTCCGATGTTCCCTCAGTCACAAAACTGGCCAATTGAAAGAGCAATGTCCTCGTCATCCATCCAAAAAGATATCTAAAAAGGAATATTAGGTTAAACATAACTCCCATGCCATGGATAAGGCTTTCTGCAATGGGGAGGGGGGAAGAAATTATTTTAAGGGATCATCTTCTAATGTTGATATTCCATCATCGGCTCTGTCAAATTGTTTTTCTATTTCGCAAGATCCATCATGTGGTGATTCCCATCGACTCTCCTTTACCCCTAAACATCAGAAGGCTACCCCCATTTCCTTCCCGAGATCTTTGTCTTTGGATAATTTTGTCCTTGCGGGTGTACAGGGTCTGCTCTCTCATCCCCACCCCCCTGAACCATCTCCAGGGGTGCCCATCATATCTCCTTCGCCTATTCCTCAACCAAATTCAATCCCAAATCCACCCCCAAACATTACTCTCTTTCCATCCTCTTCTTCATCTCCTGTCCATGTTGGTCCTGTCATAAGGGATCAACCACCTCCTCCATTAATCGTCAGGCATCTGCTCAAAACACCTCTGTCACTAAAGGCAAAGCTCCTATGATTTCAGTCACTCCCCCTAACTCGCATATTACATCCCCTACAAATTCTATTGGCAGTGATCTTGACATGCTATTACGAAGAGAATCTCTCCACCTCCATCCTCTAATCATTCATAGACCTAGCAAGTCTACCTCACCTGTCATTAGTCCCACTTCGGCGAAGAATATCACAGTGAGGCGTAAACATAACAGGGGTAGTAGGCATTTTAGAGGTAGGATGGGTATATCCAAAATCGACCTACAGGAATCATCCCTTGTAGACATTCCAATTTCTAATTTGGAAAAATGCGGGCCTCTTAGAGCAAGTTTGTCTGGGCAGGGTGCCACATGATGAAAATTCTCTCTATCAACATAAGGGCTCTTGGTGCAGACCCGAAGTTTTTGGCACTAAAAGGTTTTTTTCTTTCTTCCTCCTCAAAAATCATCCTGATCCAAGAAACCATGCACGATTGTCCAGATACCATTGCTTATTTGAGACGCATGCTCCCGTCATGGTATATTTCGGCTACAGAGGCATCCGGGCTATCTGGGAGGTTGGATGTTCTATGGGATCCAGGATGGATCTTGACTAGAACCTATCGCTGTCTAGAAGGTATCTTGATTCTTGCTAAATTTCGCGGTATGGCTACCTCAATTCATATTCTGAACGTTTATGCCTCTTATAAGGATCGCTTCTCATATTGGAATCGGTTCATTACCTCCAGAATTATGGAGATAGACTCCCTCCTAACTGTCAGAGATCTAAATTGTTCGTTAAGCTCTGACGAAGTGTGGGGAAAGGGTAGAAAAATTGACCCTGTGGGTGGATCCATCAGGGAGGCACTCCTTCAATACAATTTTGTAGATATATGCCCATCTACACTAGCTCCTACATGGGACAATGGAAGGTCAGGGGATGCTTACATTGCTAAAAGATTAGATCGATTCATTATACATGAAAGGCTGATGGAGAGACTTGGTTTTCCAACTTCCAATATTCTTCCTGTGTTCATTTCTGACCATAGGCTGATCTCCTTGCAATGTTCGGATCAGTATCACAAAAACAATTATCCTTTCAAGTTTAACAGGATATGGCTAGAGGATGATGGCTTCAACAAACTTGGCAATCATATGATCCTCAGGTTGTGTCCTCTCAGACTAAATTATTGATTGGGCGTATGGCTCAACTTTGAAAGAAGGTAAAAGAGAGGCAAGCTCTAAAGAAATGGTCTAATAGACTAGAACTACAAGATATAAATAAGGAACTGGGATGCATTGCCAGAAGTATGTCCGATCGCACTTTATCATGGGATGAATGCTCTAGGTTATGGGTGTTGGAAAGAAAGAAATAAAATCTCCTGTCTATTGAAGAGGTGACATGGAGACTAAAAATCCGGGCCATTTGGGTAAAGGAGGGCGATAAAAATATGAAAATTTTCCATCATTTTGCTAATAAAAGACGGGATACAAATTCTATATGGGAAATCAAGAATGAAGAGGGCCGACTGCTACACTCACAAGATGAGATCTCTAAAGAAGCTATTAAATTCTTTCAGAATGCATATAGAAGGGATAGACACATTGGGATTAATGATATTATGTGGGGTATAGAGCCTTTTCCTAACATGTTCAATACCTAACATAATGATCGTTTATTTGATGTTATCACAAAGGAAGAATTATTGTCAGTTATGAAATCCTTCAAAAAATACAAATGCCTGGGCCTAGATGGATGGACCATTGACATATTATACACTTTTTTGAATTGATGAAAAATGACATTTTGGGGATGGTTGAGGAGTCTAGAATGGGGGATAACATAAATCATATCATATCATCTATCTACATAGCCTTGATTCCAAAGAAAAAGGAGACTCTTACCTTTTCAGACTTCAGACCTATATCCCTATGTAACACCATATATAAAATCATTTCGAAAATTATTGCAAAAAGGATCTAGGGCACTTTCTCTAATTTTCTTTCCCAAGAGCAGCATGGTTTCTTAAATGGCAGGAATATCTTGGAAGCTGTGGCTATTACACAAGAATGTCTTCATTCTATGGATTCAAAAAAAATTGAGGCTGCCATTCTAAAAATTGACCTGAAAAAAGCTTATGACTATCTTGACTGGGGCTTTTTACAGTGCCTCCTCATTAAAAATTGGGCTCAATGATCAATGCACTAACTGGATAATGGCATGTGTGGAGAATGTCAAATATGCCATTCTCATAAATGGTATTCTGACTCCTTTCTTTCCTGCTGCCAGGGGTCTCCATCAGGGTTGTTCCCTCTCTCCCCTATTGTTTATCCTTGTCATGGACACTCTCAGCCTTCATATAAAAAGGGCTATAAGTATGGGTAATTGCCATCCTCTTTCTATAAGCAGGGGTAACAACTTTTCGCACAATCTTTTTGTGGACGACATAATATTATTTGCTATGCTCTGTAGACAGACTTGGTGTTATTTGCATGAGATATTATTTTCCTTTCAAAGGGCGACAAGTCCGTGTATAAATGAAGGTAAATCATCTTTCCACCATGGGGATGTCAATATGGAAGAAATGGAATACCTCTCTCAACTCTTCAATATTCAAGCTAAATCAAAGAAAGAGGGAATGAAATATTTGGGCTATCATTTGAAGCCAACCAGCGATTCTACAACAGATTGGTCTTAGATCCTCAACAGATACTACAAAAGGATTGCAGGCTGGGAGTATAAATGTCTCTCATTGGCTGGTAGGATGATTCTCACACAAACTGTTCTAGCCCAACTGATAGTTTAATGGGCTCACTTATTTTTCATTCCGGCTAGCATCATAAAAAAACTTAATAGTTTAACGACATTCTTCATATGGGGGGCTGTAAGGAAAAAAGAAAATTCCACCTTTCCAAGTTGTCAAATCTTACCCTCGCAAAAAAGATGGGGGGTTGGGGCATTATGAACCTTTGCAAATCTGGCCTGGTCTTGCTATGTACATCATTATGGAAATTTGTACTTGGAGATAATATATGGAGCAATGCAATCAGAATTAAATATTTGGGGAACAGAGATTTCTCTTTTTGGTTCAGGTACAGATCTTTAGGTTCCGCTCGTGGATAAGCTATATGGAGAAGTTTTCATAAGATCCAACATTTCTTTTTCAAAAATCTAGTATGGAAATTTCAGTCTGGGAATAACATTCTCATCGGTCTCGATTCTTTCATGGGTGATGAAGAAGATAGGCCTATCCCACAACAACTTTTACTTTTACTTCATCAAAAAGGTATATTTTATTGGGCACAGGTTATACAAGATTGGCAGGGCGCTATTCCAAGATGGAAATCTGCTATAGACTTGGGCCTTCATGGTTAATTGGCAACTCAATGGAATAAGATTATCTGGAAAATCAAGAACAGTGGTATATACAGGACCGAGGCAAAGGACAACATTGTCTGGCAGGGTAGGGGTGGTAGGTTAATGTATATATATATATATATATATATTATAATATATATATAAACAATATGATTATGCTAAGAAAATATTTCCACTTACATTCTAGAAGTCTGGATGCCCATACAAAATTATATTATTCTCACGGCTAGTGTATCACAACAAAAATCTCACTTGGACCAACCTTCAAAAAAGAAATTGGCACGGCCTAGCTATTTGCTCTATTTGTCTATCGAAGACGGAGGATAATCTGCACATACTTCTAAATTGCATCTACACTCAGGGCCTTTGGAAGAAGCTGGCCTCACATTTCGGGTTTTTCTACAAGACTCATTCATCCATTATAGATGCATTTGAATGGTGGAGTTCCTAGAAAGTAATATGGAGGCCTATTCTCCTTATAGTGTTTTGGTTCATTTATAAATGGTAGAATAGGGTCATTTTTCATGATCGTAAGGAGGATTTCAAGCACATATATGAACATGTCATCCCTCATTATCTCTCCATCCTCCGCTTTATTCCCCAGCAAGTGAAACAAAAAACAAAGGAAGCTTCCCCTTCTCAATTGCTATATTCGAGGGCTCACTTCGATGGTGCAGCAAAAGATGGTATGTGTGTGTGCGGAGTATACATCAATATCCTAAAAGATCAGCACTTTTCAATATATTGGAATGGGGGCTCAGGGACAAACAATAAAGCTGAAGCCATGGCATTATATGGTCTCCTTATATTCTATTCTTTCCTGAATACTGGCCCCCTTCAGATCTATGTGGACTCAAAAATCATTATCGATCATGTTATCGACAAACACTCCATAAAAATGCCAACCTTACTGAATGGATGCACAGAATCTCAGCTGTTTGGAAATCTTCTCACTTCTCCATTGCCCATGTAAAACGCTCTTAAAATATCATCGCTTGTGAACTATCTAAGAGGGGCCTGCGGTCACAGTGCGGTCGATGGTACTTGAGAATCACAGTGGGGTTTGTCACGCACCAAATTCAACACTTTTCTATGCCACGTATATAGGAATATCAAAAATGTCCTAGTATGTATCATGATCCTCACTTTTTATCATCGGTAACATGCTCAGGTATCACTATTAGTCTCATTTTCTCGGTTTATGGGTTTATCACTCTATTTGCCAAGTTATAGTTTTGTCTATACTTGCACTCATGTTATCATGTTATCAATATTTTGTATATGCAGTCATGGTTTCTTTTTGTTATATGGCAGGGAAAATATTGCCAATATTGCCAATATTTCCCTTTTCAACTATATTGTACCTCATTATACATAATATATATAGCTTTTTTTCTTACTAAAAAAATATAAGTAGTGACCTTTGGTGTATGTCTTAAAAATGTTTATGCTAAAAGCTCTTTTTTCTGTAATTTAAAAAAAAACATGTTAATTATTGAAGACCCAGAGGAATATGAACTAATTATCTTCTATAAAACTACTTACTAGCACAACCACATTTACTAATATGATTGATATACACTGATAAATATATATCCACCACCCATTAATATAATATTAATTATTACATAACAATTACTAATACTTATATTTAAAACTAAAATATAATTATTTATATTTTAACATAGAAATATAATTATTAGTTAAACTATGAAAGGTTTTTTCCATCTTTATATATATAATATAATTTCCCCTGTTTATGCTCTCCATTCTAGAATATGTAAGTTAATTCCAAAACTGAAACTCAAAAAAAATAAAAAAATATTCACAAATCTGAATTTTGACCACTTATTTCTTATTTGTTGGGAGTGTTTTGGTTGGATTTAGCCTTACAATCTATAATCAAAATATTAATGCCTCTTTGCGAGGATAATTGTTATGCTACTTCATGGAGATGATGACTCTGCTGTGAGAATTATACTACAGTTTATTGATATCTTATCTTCACTTAGTTATTCAACTTGCATACCATTACACCAATCAATACCTTGGAGCTGGTTTCTAAGCAAAGATATTTAATCTCATTATGAGGTTGAATGACACTATGCTCTTAAATTACAATTAAAATGCAGAGAATCTCGGCTTCGTGGCATATGGAGTCTTTCTGCGTTCTGACTTACTTCCATTATAATATGAAGAGCAGCACAGATAGTCAATGTTCTCCCTAACAGTCCACTTTAATTTACCTATTTTTAAATTTAAAAACCCGGAATAACTACCACTTTAATTTATTTATTTTTAAACTTAAAAACAGCAAATAAGTACTTGTTAAAAACCTAAGTATTTTCCAAAAAAAACCATTAAAAGTCCGAGACTTTGTACAAAATTTTAATAATGAAAGGATCGACTTCCTCCAAATTTAATTCGTCCTATAATCGGGCGGACTTCGGTGTTGCGAATAAGGTGTCAACTTTCAAAACCAATAGCAGATTTTCCATGTACCTGGTCCGGACTTTTCACACGCTTCCAACGCGATTAGCTCTAGTCGATATCAGGGTGGAATTTCAAAAAACACCCCCGTTTCAAATTTGACGTTTTTGTTTCTAACTTGTTTTCAGGGTTTAAAGGTAGATTTTTTTGGGAGTGGCTTAATTTGGACCGTCAAAAGTGGCTAGAATCCGGGCAAAAGAATTTCAAAAAGACTTGGATTTACAAAAATCCTTGCCAAATTTTCTCTAAATATGACCGGAATTTCCATAACTTTCCCCGTGACTCCTCCACATTATGCGGATTTTTGAAAATTTTATAATTTTTTAAACTGTATTTATATTTGAAAGCAATTTTCCAATCAAATTACAACCCTGGTCGCTATATGTCCTAATCTCTGGCAAGGGCTAACCAGCCTGCCATAGGGCATTAAATGCCCTGGTACATGTATGTTCTATAATAAAGTAACACACAGCTTTTATTTTCAATTTACTTAATTTATGTAGTCACCAAAAACTATACTTTATTTTATTATAAAGCATGCATGTACCAGAACATTTAATGCCCGGCTGATTAGCCCTTGCCCTAATCTCTGGCCATTACACAGCAGACCGCGGACTTCGGTGTTGTGAATAAGGTGTCAACTTTCAAAACTAATAGCAGATTTTCCATGTGCCTGGTCCGGACTTTTCACACGCTTTCAACGCGCTTAGCTCTAGTCGCTATACGTCCTAATAATGAGCTGGCCATTACACAGCAGAGTGGGGCGAATCCTATTTCCACCGCTATTACAATATTAATGCGCCCTGACATGCCGGGGCGATAGCCAAATATAACGCGCCAGTGATGACTAGAGAAAAATAAAAAAACTGCCTCCGTTATATCTCGCTATCGCCCCAGCATGTCAGGGCGCATTAATATTGTAATAGCGGTGGAAATACGATTTTCCGCAGAGTGGTACCAGTGCGATCAGCGTTCACTTTGTTATACGTCCGAACATGTCTGGAGCTTCAAAGTTCTTACCGGTCAAGTGAAAATTTAACGACGGGTACTTGTTTTTTATTTATATCATTTTACAGTTTATATGCGTGTAAAATTATGTGGGATTTTTGTCAAAAGGTTATTTGTTCCGTATATAGCACACTCAAAACCGCACTAACAAGGAGTCTTTCGCTAATTAATAAATTATTTATTAGTGTAAATATATAAATTAAATGTTTGATAAATATTGATAGATAATATTTTTTAGAAATATCAAAACACTTACTTTATAATGCATATATTGCTAAAATAAAAACAAAAAAAAATTAACTAAATATAACTTATTTTAAATTATTGTAATAATTGTTATTATTAATTAAAAAAATTAATATATAAGTTAGACATATTTACATTTGAGAAAAAATCAACAAGATTCTTTATTGTAGAAATTCATCCCAATTTTGATATTAGGGTGATTGATATTTTGTGTATCAAATATTTTGACAATATCCCTAGCTGTCGGAGTTGAGTCAAACTATGATGAATGCTTCTCTTTCTTTGAGAGTACAAGTTAGAATTTGGATTATCGCTCTGAATGAATGAATGCTGCTTCTGATTTGATCGTGAGTTGAAGTAAGTATCGTTCTAGATTGAACAGGTTCTAAAATTTTTAACCCCCTTTTAATTTTTTTACCGTTAAACTTTTTAGTTTTTAATTGTTATATAAAAAGAATTTAATATTACTCTATTTTGTTTATTTAAATTATGTAATTAGCTTATCAGCTCTTATTTTAAATATAAAATTTATAGTTTAGAGGATTTAATTCTTCATTTAGTGTAAATTTATAAAGTCATTGTTATTTAAATATTTGTAAGTTTTTTTAGGTCATATAATAAAAATTTAACTATGTATAATAGAATACAGGGTACACACTCCTACTGAGGTGTGTAAAATGAACTTCTAAACTCTCAATTAACAACAACAAAATAAAAAACTGTAAAAATAATTCAAATTCTTTTTTTTAACATAAATTAACAATAAAATAAAATTTACGGGCCAAAAACTTTTCATTAGATAAAAATATAAAAATTACTTATATAAAAACAATATATAAAACAGTGGAATTTTGAGGTAGATCTTGAAAAAGTTATTTATTCATAAAACTAGTTTTTTTAATATTTTATATAAAACCATTATTAAACATTATTATTTTGTTTAATATTTAAAAAAGATATAAAATTAACAACATATAAAGGAAAAAAACATCAAAATAAAAAGAATCAGAGCAAATAATTTTTTTGAAATAAATATAACAATAGGATAAAAAAATATTCATCACACAAATAAAATCTAAAGAGAATTATGTAACAAAATTGGAGAAAAAGTGGTTGTATATAAGGAGTGAGGTCTGGAGTTTTTAACCTCCCGCACTTTACACGTGTCGAAAATCTTGCTCACCGCCCCCCTCCTCCCGAAGTTAAAATAGATTTATGAATTTATTAAAATAGATTTGAACTGTAAAAATAGTCAAATCACAATTATTCAAATATTTGAACTGTAAAAATAATTTGAGAAAGAAAAACATACACGTTTTGAAAATCTTATTCACCGACCATCCCCGGTCCCCGAAAAAAATGCTCACCTGAAATTCCAGGTCTGCGTCTGAATACAAGTGGGGCATGTGTTCTCTCCAGAACGCGCAACTGTAATAGACTTCGACCTCTCTCCAGAAAGCGCAACTGTAAATACTTCCACAATCTTTGAAAGCTGCAACCATGGGAAAAATGGGTAACAGCAACCGGGTCATTTGGATGGTCATGAGCATGCTGTTGAATTTATTCTTTCTGAATGTTCGTGCTCAACCAGGTATTATTCAACATTCGCAGATTTTTGTTGGTTCTTCCCTCCTTTTGTTCCCTTTTGATCATTGAATCGTGTAATTGTAGGGCTCATTTAGTGTTGCTATTTCTTGCTTAACAATATTTCTTTGATCATTTAATTGAATTTTTGTGCCGCAGGATTTCTGAGTATATCATGCGGAGCCAAAGGAAATCAAACGGACCAAAACAATATAACATGGGTCCCTGACGATAATTACATAGACGTGGGTGAGACATCATACGTAGGGGACGCCTTTCAAGCAGCCTACGGTTCTTACCTGCATACTCTACGTTTCTTCCCAAAGCCCCTCAACAAATCTTGCTATCAGTTGCCTGTGACCCCCAATGTGCCTTACCTCTTAAGAATATGGTCCGTCATAGGTAATTACACCGGATCTGAAAAATTCTCTGATTTTTCTCTCTCTGTAGAAACACCCGGTTTGCTGTTTCAATCAGATCCAACAATAAAAACTGAAGATCCATACGGTCTTGAGTTAATTTTTGTAAGTGTTGGCAGAGTGTTGTATATTTGTTTGATCAGAACCTCCGAGACTCATGATCCCTTTATCTCCGCCATCGAGTTGAGGACCCTCCAAAAAGGAATGTATCCCCAGGCTAAACCAGGAACAGCGTTGTGGATATTAGCCAGGAAAGATGTAGGTGGAAATTCGTGGCTTAGGTGAGCATTTGAGCTATATGTTCTACCTATGAGACATGGCTCAAATATGTTTGATCTGTGCATGGCAATTTTGATACACTGTATGTTACATTGTGTGTGATATTACTTGTGAAATAAGCATCTGTGCAGGCCAATTTTGATACACTGTATGTTACTTTGTGTGTGATATTTCTTGTGAAATAAGCAGGTATCCTCGAGACAACTTCGACCGGGTCTGGCATGCAGATGTTGATAATTCGAGTGCTGTGCGGAAAGTAAGCTCTCAGCAGCCCATTCCATTCAACAATACGGAAAACCTTGTTCCAAATGCTGTCATCCAGACGGCGTGGGTTTCGGACGTGGACAGCTTTGCAATCAGTCTAGGGACAATCTATGGGCAGAACACGCTACTAATGTTATATTTCGCAGAAATAGAAAGGCTGAAAGTATCTGAGTCGAGATCATTTTACGTCACAATACAGGGGAATAGGCGATCAGACATCATTAATTTGGTGCCATATTACTCTGCCGTGGAGATTACAATCCCAGTGTATAATCCCTTTGAATATTACTCTGCAGACTTCAAATTTGGCCTTGTGAAGGCCGCTAATTCCACCAGTCGTCCTATAATCAACGCTTATGAGTATTATTTGTTAATTGATACCGATCCAGCAACATATTCGCAAGATAGTAAGTCCCTTGCTAATTTTTTCATTAATGATATTATAATTCGATTTATAACCAGGTAGTTTTGAAACTACAGTGGAAGTTATTGGCGCTATTAAAAGAAGGTTTGACATAAAAGATTGGATTTCGGATCCTTGTTATTTGATCCCCTGGAATGGAATTCACTGTGATAATGAATCTTCAGCCATAAGAATTTCGGAAATGTAAGTTGATACCTTTGATTTGCTTACATTTAACAGCCAAATTTGAAACGATAGGGGCTTACGATGTTAATCTTCTTTCTCTAGAAATTTGTCTGGAAGGAATCTGAGAGGACCAGTGCCAGAAGATATTGGACACCTAACTGCATTAGTTACAGTGTAAGCAAAACTCTACTCTTTTCTCTCTGTATTCTAATGTGAAAAGGTTGTGGAATAAAGCAAGTACGCATGACCATTATAAAATGTTTCATCTTCTGGGTGTGGTGAAATTAATTATCCGCTGATGGTTGAAATGTTGGGAAGCATTCTTCATATCTTGTTAAAACTCGCCCTTTTACAAGCGATTATGAAAAATACAGTTTAAGGTGTAGCTTCATATAGTTAGTTTTGCGTACTATATCGATGGCGGCATTATCGATCCGTGTTCCAATTAGCAGGTCACTTGACAATAATCATCTCATTGGATCCTTGCCAAATTTTTCGAGGCTAACCATGTTAGAGAGATTGTAAGTACTTTCTTACAAACATAAGCGCTCACTTTGTCATCTATTATTTATTTTAGAGACAGATTGATGGTCCTTTTACAAATATAAGTGCAACCATTTCGTTCTCTTGTTGTGCAGACATCTACAAAACAACCGCTTGAACGGCAGTCTTCCAGATTGGCTATCTAAACTGAAAAACCTTAAAGAGTTGTATGTCAACCTGCCCTGGTTAATATAGTTTTATGACATTAGAAGCATTTTATGACTAATATAATATAACAGTCATTTTTCCCACTGACAGGTTTATAGAGAACAATAATTTCAGCGGTGTCATTCCTGCAGAACTTCTTTACAAGCCTTCACTGAAATTCAGGTAATTTAATATCTTATTTCTTATTTTTCGTATTGCCCAGGAATTGCATTCTAATATATTCAAGGTCTAGATTTTTCATTGCAATGTTTATACTTAAACGGCTGAAAGTTTAATCTCTTTACTTGGTGTGTTGCAGATACTCTGTCAACAACGACCTTTGTGTAGGTATGGATAAGGGAAAATGTATCAAAGAAATTCAAGAAAGCGGAAATATTTCAAGAAAGGGCAGAGTGAATGTTATCCTTGCAGTAACGATCAGCGCAGGTTTAATCATCGCTTTGGGGTTGGTGGTGGGTATTGCTGTATATCGGAAGAAATTAAGAGCAAAACAACGTCCCAGTGAAGGTTACCAAATAACTTGAATTTTAAGTATGATATTTTAATACAGAAAATCGCGGTTGTCTTCCTAGGAAATCAAAAGTTGTTTAATAATACCTAGTAAATTTGCAGTCAACCCAATTATGATGCCGAATCGAACAATATCCCGTGCCTTTACTCTGGAAGAGATGATTGCGGCCACGGAAAATTTTAGCAGAAAGATTGGGGAAGGTGGCTTTGGATCTGTGTTCTTGGGTAAATTGCCAAATGGAAAAGAGATAGCCGTAAAGGTTCTCTCATTCTTCTCCAGACAAGGCGTTCACCAATTTCAGAATGAGGTAATTCTGAGATTCTTAAGCCATGTAGGATTCAATTTAACCATATATTTTTAATGGAACCGACATCGACGGTGATGAGTGGCAGCACTCATAAATATGTGCTTCACTTGATTGATATATTGGTAAACAGAAAAAATTGGTATCTTTACTATGCTACTGTAATGAATGTTGATTAACAGGTTGATCTTCTTTCTAAAGTGCATCACAAGAAGTTGGTAGCTTTACTCGGATACTGCAGTGAATCTAGAGATCTGATGCTTATCTACGAGTACATGGCTGGAGGATCATTAAGAGACCGTCTTTATGGTAAATATTTTGCTGATCAATATTGTTCGAATGATTTGCTGCATGTTAACAGGAATTACTGCGAATCTGCGATGACCAAAAACTTTCATTTGATTCTAAATGTCCTTTTCCAGGTACAAGCCCAGAACTTTCCGAACTGAGTTGGAAAGCACGGCTTAATATAGCATTAGATGCCGCCCAGGGTATCTCTTTAAAGGGTCCATTTTATTAATTTGATTACATCTAAATTATTCAATTTATACAATCCACCGTAATAATGTTTCTCATTTAATGTGGCTGTGACTTTTATTTGAAGGACTGGAATACTTGCATGTGGGTTGCACGCCAAAGATAATTCACAGGGATGTCAAGAGCGCTAACATTCTTCTGGACTGCAGTTTGAATGGCAAGCTTGCCGATTTCGGTCTCTCAAAGATGACCAGTGAAGGGGAGGTTACTCATGTTACCACTACGGTGAAAGGAACTCCAGGATATCTCGATCCAGAGTAAACCATAGATATAACATTCACTCTCTTTGCAATGTTGTTGAAGCTGAACTAATTCAATTAATTACTGACGCCCCTGGATTTGTTTGGCAGGTATTTTCGCACTCACCAGTTGACGGAAAAGAGTGATGTATATAGTTTTGGAGTTGTTCTTCTGGAGATCGTATGTGGGAGATCACCCATAAATGCACATTTAACAGACGACGAGCTGAACCTCATTCAATGGGTAAGAAATGAATGGAATGGAAAATCGTTACCTTGAAAGATTAACAGTATAATATGTATTTTAAGTGAATTATTGTGCTACGGACTAACGATATCTACATTTGGGCGTATTGGAAAGGTGAGGTCTTATGTGGAGAGGAATGAAAATCCTGGGGAAATAGAAGATATCGCAGATAAAAGGTTGAGTGGAAGCTACTGCATGGAATCTATTACCAGTATTGTGAAAGTAGCGCTTACATGTGTGGAACCAAAACCATCGTTGAGGCCGACGATGGGTGAAATAGTAGGAAAGATAAAAGAAGCCCTCTTTCTTGAAAATGGAAATAATTCTCCTCTTCCAGAGCCGGAGCGGACTCGAACGGAGTTTGGAGATATCCGTGTGCGAGGGGACACAAGTCGACCCGAATATATGGAATGGGGTGATAATAGCTCCAACATCCCCCATGTAGGAAGATGAGTTCATTTTTTTCAATAATGCTTCACCGTAATATATCAGAGAGTTGTGGGCAAAACAATTGCTTATAACAAGCTATATGAGTCACATGTCTTCATTAATCATTAAGCTAAGGATGTGTAAGGTGTATTGTGATTATGCCATAATAATATATTGACCATAAACATAAACCTCGTTGTTTCACACTGATTCCCATGGATGTGAATAAGGCACTGATTACAGTTGATGGAGCTTTCATATCTTGGCATCCTCTCTTTTAAGGATCTTTTTAGTAAGAGACACTGCCTCTCTTTGAGAGAGCCTTGTCAACTCAAACTCTCTTACTGTTCGTCCTAAATAGTATTGCCTATATTGTAATTATTGGGTAAAGCAAGTGAATTCTTGGCAAGTGAATTCCAGTTATTCAAAAATCGTATTGCCTATATTGTAATCATTGGGTAAAGCAACTAAATTTTTTTGCATTCATAGATCACATTTATTTAGTTGTTTTTCATATATATATTTTAATTATTTTCATATAATATGTATATATATTGGAATTATTTTAATCATTTACTATTATTATAATAAACCGTATTATATTAAACTTTTTCATAAATAAAAACAAATTGGTATAATAAAAATATATCAAGCAATAGATTACATGTAGATCTGTAAACCAAATCGACCGAGACAATGTCATGAAGTTATCAATTTATTGGGTGGCTTTAGTCTCACTCAATAAAATCGAGGAAGGGAGGAAATGAAGGTCGAGGAGGGTTGATACAAATACCATATTCTATAGAAAACCAATTTCCATTATTGGAGTTGAATCTCATATTTGGTTCCATAGTGGAAATTAATGAAACATTAAGAGGGCACCAAAAAACTGAGGTGGAAGTAGAGCACCTTCCATTAGAGGTAGAGAACCCCAAAGGATCAAGGGACTCTGATAGATGACTTCCAACTAAGGACATTATTAGAGATATCTAGAAGATCATGCTCCCAAAATTAGTTGGAGGCCATGCCAAGGAATGAGCATAAGCTTGGTTGGAGGGAATGAAAAAATGTTTCACACTCAGATAGTTTACTTCTAATTCAAAGGCTAAGATAATGATATTTTAGCTCTGAGATAATGTCGTAAATTGGTGAGATAACCTGGAGTGACAACTACACCTCACTCATGACACAGTTACTTGGGAGTTATTTGAGGAAAGGTTCAAGAAGAAGCACCTGAAAACATATTACAGAGAACAACAAGTAGGAGCCTTACCTATGGGAATTTATAATCATCTCTAATTTGATGCTTGATTTATTATCATATTAATATTAATTTGTGAATTATGATTTCCTCAGTGTGGGGCCAGAGATATAGTTTTCATGATTTAATCACAATTTTGATGTTATTTATGAATATGTTTACTTGCATCCAATATAAAATTTATACTTTATCACTGAATTAAGATGTTTGGGCTATTACATGAGTCAATTAAATGTTACAACCATATAATGGTATCAAGGATGATAAACAAATGTATTGACTAATATTGAGGTCAATGCATTGAAATGATTAAATATGAGTAGGAATTAGCTAATTATAATGTCAATGTACTAATTTCAATCATAAAAAACCAAAATATATACAATAAGTATGCATAAATAACAATAAAATGAACTTTTCAAAAAAAAAGATGCATATCATGATGTTCATTCATGTGAATATGACACATCATGGTGCATAACATTATCATTTTGTTTTATTTAAAATTAAACAAATAGACAAGAAAATAAAAGCAAATCTAACCATAGAATAAATGCACATCCCAAAAAATATTCATCATACAAATAAAATAATAAAAAGGAAAAAATAGTGAAAAGCACTTGCAGGACTGAAATTTTTTTAATAGATTTAACAATAGAATAATTATCGCAAAACACATTTATCATAAAAATAAAATTTAAAAGCAATTATGTAACAAAATGGAATGCATATATCCATTTTTTTTTTACATGCTTGAAATACTAAATTTTCAATATATCTCATCATTAAATAACTTAAATCATGATGAAATATCTTCATAGGTATATATTAAAATCATATATTTGTAATAATTTGTAAATCATAACAATTAATTATATTTTTTTAAAGTCATCAATATCTTAATATAATTAACATAATTTATGGGTTTATATTTTCTAAATAATCAAGGTTTCAAAGAAAATCAATAAAGATATTTCTTTGTTATCAAATGGCTTAAAGGAAAAGACCATGGTAAAGAGAAAATTTAATTTAGAGAAATAATGAAATTTTGAAGGATGGCTTTTATACTAAATGTAAGCTTTAAATTTAATGTGAAATATAATGGAACTCACTTCTAGCTATGGTGATTAGATTTGATGTTGATTTTTTTTTTTATAAATCCAATAAATAGATATCCTCATCTACTCAAGACTTAATGTGCCAAAGATGGAATCGCATACAATTTCTTTCTTTAAATAAAATAAAAAATCCTTCTAATCCACTTATCTTTATAATAATATTTTCATAAATATAATTAATTAACTTATAATTAATAGAATAGTTACTTCCAACCATAACCAACACTTAATAGAAAATTATATGAATTTGTATTAGTTTGAACCAAAAAAAACAAACAAAAACACATCTCTAATGCTTGATTTTCTACTCTACTGCCTTTGGTTTGGTTTCTAATGTGACACGCTAGAGACAAAAAAAATTGCTAAATAATCTTTATGCTTTGACTTTGGTCTGGTTTCTAATGTGACACGCTAGAGACAAAAAAAAATTTGCTAAATAATCTTTATGCTTTATATTTGTTTGGAGTTTGTATTCTTTTATTTTTCTAATTCATAGAAAGTTTTCTTAACGACGAAAAACACAAGATTATTCATTAAAAATTTTTAATATTATAAATTTTTTTGTATTTATTTTCCTTATAAATAATAGTTTTTTGCATTTATATATAATATAAGTATTGGGGAAAAAAATATTGTAAATATATAATGTGAAATTATTATAATTAATTATAATATTAAAGACTCTTTTTACTATTATTGAATTGAAATCTAACCCATTTAATTTAAATTGAAGTGATATAGTTATAAAATAATAACAATTATATAAATTAAATAGTTAATTAAAAGTGGATAGATTGATAAGTATAAATAATACAACTATATAAATTAAAAATTTAGTTTTAAATTAAGTGGATAGATTAGATATCAATTATAAATAGATAAAATACTTAATTTTTATAGACTCAATTTCAAAATTTTAAAAATCAATAAAAATAACTAAATTATAGTTTTATTTAATAATTATAAATAATTATTATTATTATTAATTAAAAAAATAATAATACAATAAGCAATCAAAAATTTATTGGCCATAAATAAAAATCTAGTATGACACTTGTAACTATGTTTTTTTTAATTAAATTGAAAAATAAAAAGGGTATAATTACTTTTGAGATAAATATCAACTCTTTATCTTGATTATTACCAAATATATTTTAAAATATTATGTGGAGGTTAAATCTCTAACACCCATTTAATAACTATTCATAATTAAATTAAAATTATGGAACTCTAGTTCAAAATAGATATGCCACATGAATATTCTATGGATCTCCACCGTCCACCTATTAATTATTAACAATTACATTAAAATTCTGAAAGCAATAGACGTTAAATCCCCACTATCCACTTAATAATTGTGATTAAATAAATTAAAATATGAAAGCAATAAATATGTCCATTGACATAATAATATTGTTGGAAGAATATTTATACACTATAGTATAAATTAAAATTAAAAATAATAATTGGATTTAATGAAGAATTAAATATTAATAATATATATATATTTAATATAAATATATATATATATATATAATATGTTAATTTACATAAATTGGTAATCTTATAAAAAAAAATTATAAAGGTTTTTTTGCTAATAAATTAACATAGAACAACCAAATGAATTTAATGGTTAGTAAATGTGGATATGCATCAAGCCACTTATTTCATGATACATCTCACAGGTTAAATAAACATTAAAAAAACTAAATTATAACCTTTTTTAAATTAAAAAAATACCATAACTTAATAATACTACATCCCAAAAAAACCCTAACTTATGTTGATATGATACATGTTCACATGACATATTTTTTAATTAATCATTTTAATTACAAGGGGGAAAAGGACATAACTACTCTTGAGATAAATTTCACCTTTGATATGTGACTACTAATAAAAATATTATGTGAAAGTTCAATCTATATCATCCACTTAATAATTATTATTGATAATTAAATAAAATAAACAAAACTTCTCATAATAATAAAAATTAATTAAAAAGATACTTAAGTATATTTTTTCTATTGGGCTTGGAGTTTTTCTAAAAATTAAAAACCTAGAAACATCTTGTGAATGCCCCTTGATAATTTCAAATAGGATGGTTTTCTATCAAAAATATTGATGAATCATTTATAAAAATAGTTTTTACAAAATTGGGATATAATGAGATGATCTACTTTCTCTTAATTTATCGACTATCTAATCCATCTCATAATCAATTCCATACTCAAATAGACTTTGGTGTCAATAATAATATTCCCATTACTAATTTGACAATTTAGTTATAATATATTTTCTAGCTGAAAAAAAAATCATTTCTAAAAAAAATTCTAAATAAAGACTCATAATCAAATAGACTTTTCTGTCCATAATAATGATCCTACTACTAATTTAACAATTCAGTTATAATATATTTTCAGGCTGGAAAAAATTATTTATAAAAAAGCCTTTTTAAAAATTGAGAGATAATGAGATGGTCAACTTCCTCCTAATTTATAGTCCCTTTGTGCAGGACTAATAAGTCCGTCCCATAATAGGATGGTTTCCATGTAACTAGTCTGGGGTTTTCACAAGCTTCCAATGGCGAGGGCTAACAAGCTTGCCATAGGGCATTAAATGCTCTGGTACATGCCAGCTGTATAACAAAATAACACACAGCCTTTATTCTTAATTTATGTAACCATAAAGGCTGTGTGTTATTTTGTTATATACCGTGCATGTACCATGCATATACCAAGGCATTTAATGCCCTATGACAAACTGGTTAACCCTTGCCGCTTCCACTTCTAACA
>APFE030080581.1:0-43898 GCA_000404065.3 Pinus taeda
ATGACAAGAAAGCGCTAAGTTTCAGAAATCTTAGGCTTGAAAAGGGGAGATAGAACCTTATAGAGAGAGTATGGATTCTCTTTGAGTGAAGCAGGTCTTCACCCAAGCCAATGATATGAAAATGATGAAACTAAGAGATATCAAGCAGATCTTGACCTCTTTTTTGGGAAATTAGTTAATGATTTGGGGGAGATGGAGAAAGGAAGTTAGTTATGCCTGTTTTGAGCTCTTTCACATAAAACTGCCTGGTGATTGTGTCCTGAGTAGAGATGACACCCTGGAAACATGGAATTGATCAGTAATCAAGATTCTGCAACCTCAAAACTACCTACCCAGCCTACTTACCTAACATTTTTTCTTCTTTTGGTTTGGGTGCACTTAGACTTGTAGACCCATCATTTCAATTTTTTCTTTTTTATACCTTCCTATCTACAAACTACCCTTTTTTTCTTCCAAGGGCCCAGATTAAGCAGTTGGGCTCCTTTGATTCTCTACCTATCTAAGAATCTTCCAAGATTAAGCTGTTTGGACAGATTTTCATCCTCTATATTCTAAAACAGGAAATTGAAACCTAGGGAGACCAAGATTAAGCTGTTTGGACCTCCCTTTCGCTGAAAATTGTACAAAACTGGAATAACTTCTCAAAATTTGGAAAGCAGTTAGATGAACTCTGAGTAGCCTTCTTTGTTTGGTGACTGTTTAGCAAATATGGAGAATTGCAGCATGCAAAGTATGACATATTTGGTCTGTAAAAATGTTAATCATGAAATATGAGTAACCTGCTGTAGTAGGAGGCTAACATGAGGGGTTTTTTTCCCTGGCTTGAAGCCAACTTTTTTTGTCTCTTGTCTTTATTGTTCATGCTCTTGATAATTGTTTGATGAAACAAATCTAATAATGAACAAAAGAAGATAACTTAAGTCCCTAAGAAATTATTAAGGATAATGAGAATTGTATTAATATCTACCCTACTTGATTCACCAACACTCCAAGGTATGTGGCATATCATTAAATCTAAAACATATGTTTAATCTTGGAATAAGGCCACTCCACCTTCCAATATAACTAATGGTGATTCAACTAGCGAATCATAACATACAATATCAATGGATACAAAAGTACACTCTATCTTCTATTGTGCAATGAAAAAATAGCTTTGAGTACTAGTACAATAGCAGGATCATGTTTCAATCTCGTCAATTATTTTGGTGGATGAAAATTTCAGTGCTGTTGGAAAGGTAAATATTCAAACAATTTGAGGAATAAATAAAACCTAAAAATATTTGGAACAAGATGGGATTGGGAACACTATCATACAAATAAGTGGTGATAATGGCATCACTATTTTTTTAGTGTGGTTTGGATGAGTTTTTGATTCATGATGCCTTGGAGGTGTACTACCCAAACTAGTATCCTTTATAAGGTCTCAATAAAGGTGCTAGGATGGTAAACACATACGAATGACATATACATTGTTACGTTGGTGTTGATGATGATAATTTATATTAATACTCCTTATATAACACTTTCTAATCTTATAAGGATAAATGAGATAGGGGGGAATGTTACACTGGGTTTGTAGCCTTAAAAATTTACAACTAGATTTATGACCCTAATCTTCAAATCTATGAGTTGCATTTCACTTATACGAATTTTTATTTTTTCAAATAGATATAAGACTCTAATATTCAAATCTAGAAATTACTTTTAACTGATAAGATATATATATATATATATATATATATATATAATTTTTTTTTTTCAAATAAACACACACACATAAATAGAAAGCAATTAGAAAATACAATGAATAAAAATGGGAACAATTGTTGGCATTATGAAACAGGTTTGGCTCCATGAAATAAGTGTTGTCCTTGATGGCAACTCACTCAAGTAGCAGATCACAAGTTCAGGCTCTCAAGATAGTAGAAAATGAGAGATCCGCAGGTTCCTGATTCACAAAACTGCGGACATTGGCGGGTTCTGCAAGTGCGTTGATCAAAAGGTGTAGACATGTTCGTAGGTGTACCAAACATAAATTGCGGATGTAAAGTACACGTACTTTCATGCAGAGAGAAATGCGGTCACATGGGTCGGTCCATGGTATTTAGTCCGACATTTTTGATCCTATGGTTTTGGTCCCTGGTTTTTACATCTAAAGTATTGAATCCAGGTTTTGGGTCCCTAGTATTGGATCTCTATGGTTTTGGACCATGGTTTGAGAAAGGCCTAGACTATAAAAATGAAAGGAGATCATTTGGCTGGACATAGATGTGTTGAATATCATAAGAAGAGTAAGATTTGAAATTCTGGTGATCGGTTGGTGAGTTATAGCTAGACCTGAATCAAGGAGAAACTTGAGCATTACAAGATGGATCTACTGATGGATCGAGATATCTTTGGCGCATGATCAGATCTGTAAATCTGATAGTCTGGGGTATAATTGAAGTTTGATAAATTATCTATACCTGGAGGTCTGTAGGCTAGACACAACGCAGGTGCGGAGGTCCGCAGGCTCGACACAACGCAAGTGTGGTGGTCCGCAGGCTAGACACAACGCAGGTGTGGAGGTCCACAGGCTAGATCGAGCATAGGTGTGGGCTAGACACAGTGCAGGTGCAGAGGTCCGTAGGTTCGAGACAGTGCAGGTGCGGAGACCCGCAGGCTCGACACAGAGGAGGTGCAGATACCCGCAGGTTTCTATTGGTGAATTTGTGGACTTTTCCTAAAATATGTTTTAGCTGCTTTTGTCTATTATTGCAGTGTTCAGGGTTCTGAATTGGTGTCTGGTTGGTGTGTGCTCATAAATTATTGATTCATTATTTGTACAAGGAAGTTGGTTGATTGCATATCTATTTGATGTTTGATTAATACTCATGGATCCAGTCTGAAAATTTATGAAACGTGGTCCTTGGAAGAAAAGAGAAGGTTGAAGCCTTCAATAGGTCAACACCTATGTACTAGTAGCTCAGCTAGTACAAGAGCTAGGGGGGTTGTAGTTCCCTTCCAGGAGAGTCTGGAGAACGGGAGAAGGTTGTAGCCTTGTGCAGGTTGAAGCCTACGTGCTGGTATAAGACTGCACCAATATAGAATCATTGTAAAAGAAGCTTCTAATTGAAAGAAGATAGAGACATATTGCAGCAGGTGGTTTTCACCCACATTGGGTTTCCACCTTATATCTTGTGTTCTTTGGTGTGACTGTTTGCTGTATTTTTCTTGTTCCTGTTCATTTTTATATGGTTATGACACACAGATTAATGGTCAACACCTGGAGAATAACTTAAATTATAAGTTTGAAAGGTATATGCAAGTTTCATTATTCACATCTGCAAATGGTTGTATAAATTGAAGAAGAATTTGATAATACTGATTCACTCCCCCTCTCAGTATTATTTTCAACAATTGGTATCAGAGTGGGTCCTTCAGGAAAAGCTTGATCACTTGAAGGAATATCTATCATCATGAGCTACTACGAAAAGGAAGCATCTATCAGGCAACGATTTTTGATGGGAGCAACTTCGTCTATTGGAAGGTAAGAATCACTACCTATCTTCAATCTCTTGGTACAAAAGTTTGCGATATTGTGGAAACATGATACACATTTCCATCAACAACTCCTACAGATGCAGCTGGTAAGAAGCAGTATGAAACAAATGCAAAAGCTGTCAATGCTCTGTTAGGAAGTCTATCTCAATCAGAATTTGTCAAGGTTATGCAGCTCAAAAGCGCAAAAGAAATATGGGACAAGATCGTTCTGAGCAATGAAGGAGATGAACAGGTAAAACGAGCAAAATTACAAACTCTTAGAATTCAATATGAAAGTCTCAGAATGCATAATGATGAAAGTGTGGCTAGCTATTTCCTACGTATAGATGAGATCGTAAATTGTATGAAAAAATTGGGTGAAGAAATAAAAGAAGTTATTGTGGTTGAAAAGGTTCTAAGATCTTTGTCTCCCAAGTTTGATTCAAAAGTTTCTGCCATAGAAGAAAAGTAGAATCTACAAAACCTTACCATGTCACAGCTGCACATAATTCTAACTGCTTATGAAATGAGAAAAGGAGGACCATCAGACAGGAGAGAAGCTGCATTCAAGGCTTCAAGAAAAGGAGATTACTATGAGTCAGGACATATGTCAAAAGAAGAGGAAGAATCAAATTTTGTCAAGAAACTTCAACGGGGAACTGGTAGATTCAGAGGTAAGCTTCCTTTCAAATGCTTTGCTTATGGAAGAGTCGATCATTATGCTGCAAAATGTCCTCATAAAGATAAACTAGACAAAAGTAAGGAACCTGTTAGATGGAATAGAAAAACAGAATAAGAAGAGCTATTACACGCATGAAGACAGTGATGGATTGTCAAACAGTGATGAAGATGAACAAGGTAATAATGATAGACTTTTGATGGCTTTTGAAGATGATGATTTCTTGGATGCTATAAATGAAGAAGGTCTTTATGAAGAAATTTCTAAACTTAAAGTTTGTTTAGAGGAAAAGAACATGATTATAGATACTCTAACATTCCAACTTGCTGAAAAAGATAAACACAATGAAGGGTTAGAATGTGAAATTGTGGGACTTAGAAAAGAAATTGAGAAAACAAAAGCACTTAATCTCAGATTTGCTAAAGGGTCTGAAACTCTAGATGAAATTATCAAAGTGCAGCGTTCTCCTCTAATCAAGACTGGTCTCGGATATTCCGAAGAAACATCTCAAGCTCAAAAGCAAGCACAAAAGCCATCCACCTCCAAAAGTTATCTTGATGCAGCAAGGAGAAGTGAACAAGTTGACAATCAACAACAAAAGTATAATGCAGATCATCAGGGAAATCAAGGACAATTTGCTTCAAGAATGATCAAATATTATCAAGTAAATCAAAAGCAGTCCACGTCAAGGATGAACAGAAGCCTCAACCAACCACAAGTAAATTCTCAATTTGGCTCAATAATGGATAGAAACTACAATCATATGGTTGGTAGATTTGATAATCGCAGGAAATTATTCAATGGTCAATGTTTCTCTTGTCATAACTTTGGTCATAAAGTTGCTCAATGTGTTGCCTATAAGACCGTCATGACTAGGGAAGCTCAAAAACAAAGGAGTATGACAGGAATCATGAAAAGAGCCTACAATAACTTCTCTGCTCTTGAAAATGAAATAGAATATTCTATCTACAACAACTTCGATCATGAAGACTCTGAATGCAAAAGCAGGTTTCGGCAAACAACTCAGAAGGAGCAAGCTTCGTTGAGTTCTAAAACATGGAAAAAGAAAGAAACGCAACCAGAAATATGTGGGATAGCCTTATATGCAGAAGGACAGGAAAATCAATGGTACATCGATAGTGGATGCTCGAAACATATGACAGGTAAAAGAAAAACTTCAGTCATATAGTGCCTTAGAAAAGGAAAAGAAGGTTTCATTTGGAAATGACACCCCTGCATTCATAAAAGGTAAAGGCTCTGTTCGTTTGAAAGAAAAGGTCAAGGCTGGAAATGTTATGTATGTTTATGGCTTAAAAAATAATCTATTGAGTGTCAATCAGATGTGTGATCAAGGAACCAAGGTAATATTTCGATCAAATGGTTGTATTGTTTGTGAGCTTGATACAGGAAAAACAATGATTAGAGGCATAAGAACTCCAAATAACTTATACATACTCAAGGGAGAACAACAACAATGCTATTTAAGCAAGAATGATGAACACTGGCTATGGCACAGAAGACTAGGGCATCTTAGTTTCTCTCAGATTAGGAAAGCATGCAAATACTAGGAAGTTCGTGATCTTCCTGACATCAGAATTCCAGATAATACAATATGCAAATCACGCCAACTTGGTAAGCAAACTAGAACTAATTTCCCTGAGAAGGAAGGATCATCTAGCAGGCCACTTGAACTTGTTCACACTGATATATGTGGTCCAACTAGGAAGAGGTCACCTCGAGGAGAAGAGTATTTCATATTGTTCATTGAAGACTTTTCAAGGATGTGTTGGATAGGACTCATGAAGTATAAATATGAAGCTTTTGAAAAGTTCAAGTCATTCAAAGGTTTGGTTGAAAATGAATCAGATCGCAGAATCAAATGCCTCAGATCTGATCGAGGAGGGGAATTTACCTCAGATGATTTTTTCAATTTTTGTGAATAACATGGAGTAAGAAGGGAATTTTCTGCTGCAAGGACTCCGCAGCAAAATGGAGTAGTGGAAAGGATGAACATAACGGTTCAACAAATGGTTCGTGCTATGCTTGATGAGTCTGGAACTCCCGCAACCTTCTGGGGTGAAGCAACATCTGCCACTGTTACTATTCTCAACAAGACAAACGTCTGGGTAAATAGCACTCAGACTCCTCATGAACTTTGGTATGGTAAGACTCCCACGGTGAAATACTTCAAAGTTTTTGGAAGCAAATGCTACATTAAAAGGACTGATGAAAATCTTGGCAAGTTTGAACCTATAGTAGATGAAGGCATTTTACTTGGCTACTCTCCCCACAACAAAGCTTACAAATGTTACAATAAAAGACTTGGTAAAATCGTTGAAAGCATTGATGTAGTGGTTGATGAAGAAGGAAACACTCCTAGGTAGGTAAAATCTGAAGATTTCGAAGATGGCGAAGACTATCCGTCAAACTCAAATCGGATTCATGACGAAGAAGAAACCCATGAGGCACCAAAAGAATAGATAAGGATAGAAGAAAAGACTCCATCCAGATACGTTCAGAAGAATCATCCAGAATCTCAAATTTTGGGGCAGAAAGAGGTAGGTGTACAAACAAGAAGAACCATTTCATAAGTTTCAAGCTATCTAGCATTGCTCTCCTCGACTGAACCACAAAATGTAAGAGAGGCTTGCAAAGATGAATGCCGGGTCAAGGCCATGGAGGAAGAACTCACACAGATTGAAAAAAAAATAACACTTGGGAGTTGGTTCCTAGACCAAAAGATAAGAATGTCATAGGGACAAAATGGATTTCCAAAAATAAGCTGAATGAGAATGGGGATGTGGTTAGAAACAAGGAAAGACTTGTTTGTAAAAGATATGTGCAACAAGAAGGCATAGAATTTGAAGAAAGTTTTGCTCCGGTTGCCAGACTTGAGGCTATAAGAATGTTCCTTGCTCTCCCTAGCTTTCAGAAGTTCAAAGTTTTTCAGATGGACGTGAAATCTGCCTTTCTGAATGGAGACTTAAATGAAGAAGTATATATTGAACAACCAGATGGGTTTATTCTTGGAAATGATCCAAAACTTGTATGCAGACTCAAAAAGGCTCTCTATGGCCTTAAACAGGCTCCAAGGGCGTGGTATTATCGGTTGGATAAGTACCGTCATCAACAAGGTTTTATGAAAGGATCAATTGATAGCAATCTACATATAAAAGTTGACAATGATAAATTGCTGATACTTGTTGTGTATGTTGATGATATCATCTTTGGTGGCAATGAAGAAGACATGAGTCAAAATTTTGCCTTGGTGATGCAAAAAGAGTTTGAAATGTCCATGCTTGGTGAGCTCACATATTTTCTTGGTTTACAAGTCTAGCAAAACAAAGACAACATTTTTCTATCACAAACAAAATATCTCAAGCAGATCTTGAAGAAATATGGGATGGAGGATTCGAAACCAGTATTGTTAAGTTCAAGTATGTTCTATGCTAGAGCAATTTATTTAAATTTTCACAGTTAGCAATCACATCAGCATTAAGATAAACTGCAGATAGAACATAAATATAAAATGCAGAAGACAAGCCAAGACAAGAGGACACCTGATATGGCGCGAGCCAGGGACAAACCCCACAATGTGTAGGGAAACCCTTTGATCAAATCTTCTTTTATCTTCAAGGTTCAATAGAGAAAGAGAGAGAGAGTACATTTACAACAGAAGTCAACACTTTGACTTATCTAGATCTAGCATAGATCATTTCGTATAATGATGAGATCAGTTGAAGACATTCTACTTCAACTGATTCTCAAGGTGACTCTTTCACCTATCATCGTGCTGCATCTTGTCAATTTGCTGCACCTTATTGTGTAGCACCATCATGCTTCTCATGATCATGATCTTATCCATCCTCATGCTTCATGCTACCCATGCTGTTCATGATCTCATCATGCTTCATGCTGCCCATGCTATTCATGATCTCATCATGCTACAACATAATGATACAACCAAATGTATATCTGCCTTAGCTGCTTGCTATGGCTTGCAGCCTAGGAAAGCAGCTAGGCTATAGTTCCACACAGTCTCATCTTAAACAATGCTTTCTATTTTCATGTTGTCCCTTACAACAATACATGAGACCTTGTTAGTAGTGATTGGAGCCTTCATCAAACAGTGTATAGATGAGATTATATATTCTTTCTTGACAACAGTTAGAGCTCTTATTTCTGACTTCATTACATAGCGTATAGTGGCAGCGTATGTCTTATTTAAGGACTGCATATGAACAGTAGCTCCACTCCATTGCTGCATATGTTAAAAGCATTCTAGACCAACGTATCTTCATACACACCGTATTACATTGGTGCGTATATTCTGGATCAGCATATATACATAGCGTATTACATTGCTGCATATTTCTGGATCAACATATCTTCATACACAGTGTATTACATTGGTACGTATATTCTGGATCATCATATATACATAGCGTATTACATTGCTGCATATATTCTATGCCAAGTCTTTGACTGCGTATACAACGAGTAAAGGTATTACATGGACAACGTATTAACTGTCACCATGACTGTGTATGAAATCAACTTCTGCGACTATGTCTTCTTCACTGCGGCTACTGCGGCTATCTTCCTTACTGCGGCCACTGCAGCTAGGGCATCACTGTATGTTTTCATAAACAACGTGAGAAGTTTTTTCGTGATAGCATATATATATCGCTGTGTATATGACTGCGTGGTGCTGTGCATGACACTGTATATATATAGCTGCATACATGACTCCATTGATGTGAGTATAAGCGTCCATGAGCAGCGTATCATGACTGCGTTCACTTCATCGATTCGGCTCATTACCAGCATATATGTATATATATATATATATATATACATGAGCAACGTACAGTGTATATGTTTCCCATGTGTCAGTGTATAGGGTTTCACCTTGCATCATATTTCCTGAACAACGTATAGAGATGAACAACATATAGAAATTTATCATTTTCCAGCAAATAAAGTCTTCTTGTCCTGTGTAGGATTAGGGCATCATTTTGCAGCTAGGGCATCATACTCTTTGGTATTTCTCCTTCTCCAAAAACCCAAGACGTGGAGAGGAGATCACCTAAAGAGTGAGTCTAAATGACATCAAATCCTCTTATATTTATACTAAAGGCGGATGATTGAATAGACATGACGTTTGGGCTTCTAGAGCCTACATAAGAGTTGGTTGGCTTGATAATAATTGCATAAACAAAATAAATTCATATCTCCATAAATACTTATCGGAATTGGATGATCTTTGGATCAATCCTACACCTCTCGATGAGAGGGATCCAATAAAAATATCAGCTGCCATAAATAAGCTGACCCACATGGATTTTGGCCCTAGTTTCCAATTTAACACTCCCTCTCAACTAGGGAGAACTCCATCCGTGGATTCATAATTCTGATTGTACTATCTCTGCCATCAGTGCCCTGCACTGCTCAGCCTAGCTCTACTCAGATCTGTTGGCTCTACTCTACTTAGCTCTGCTGGCTTTGCTCAGCTCTGCTCAGCTCAGCTTTGCTGGCTCTGCTCTGCACTGCTCAGCTCTACTGAACTATGAAGAAGAAGAATTGATCGAGAATGAGTCATATCATTCTCCACTGACCCGAAGTCAGTCTCAGAGTGCGTACCACTGGTCCCAGAGTAGTCTCAACTGACCCGAAGTCAGCTTCATAGTAAGTACCACTCCTACCACTGGTCCCAGACCAGTATCGCAGTCTCAGAGAGTGTACCACTGGTCTTAGACCAGTCTCAACCGACCCGAAGTCAGCGTCATAGTGTGTACTACTCTCACTGGTCCCAGACCAGTACTGCACTAACATGAAGTCAGTCTTGGAGTATGTACCACTGGTCCCAGACCAGTCTCAACCGACCCGAAGTTAGTGTCATAGTAGGTACAACTCCTACCACTGGTCCCAGACCAGTATTGCAGGCTCAAAGAGTGTACTACTAGTCCCAGACCAGTCTCAACCGACCCGAAGTCAGCGTCATAGTATGTACAACTCTCACTGGTCCCAGACCAGTCCTGCACTAACATGAAGTCAGGCTCAGAGTATGTACCACTGATCCCAGACCAGTATCAGCCGACCCGAAGTCAGTGTCATAGTATGTACAACTCCTACCACTTGTCCCAGACCAGTATCGTAGGCTCAGAGAGTGTACTACTGGTCCCAGACTAGTCTCAAACGACCTGAAGTTAGCGTCATAGTATGTACGACTCTCACTGGTCCCAGACCAGTCCTGTACTGATACAAAGTCAGTCTCGGAGTATGTACCACTGATCCTAGACCAGTCTCAGCCGACCCAAAGTCAGCGTCATAGTATGTACAACTCCTACCACTGGTCCCAGACCATATCATTGATCCCAGATCAATGGAGGCCATCCTAGCGTAGGGAGTACGGTAGATACAATGATGCATCCGTCGGTACTACTATGGTCCCTAACTTCATTTCCCTGCTCATTGATTAGATGAGAGGTACTTCCCATGAGTCCCAGACTGCATGGGTAGGATGCCTCGATAGGAGAACTAACGAATCCTATCCTCACAGGAGAACACATCAATCCTGCTACAATCGCCATGGAGAACACATCAATCCAGGCTGCCATGGAGAACACATCAATCCATGCCTCACAGGAGAACACATCAATCTTGCTATAGTCACCATGGAGAATACATCAATCCAGGCCTCACAGGAGAACTAATCATCCTGCTACACAAGAGAATGAATCATCCTGTTCCACAAGAGAGGGAATCATCTTGTCCTAGTGCGCACCACCAGGGGAGGGTGAGTCACCCTATGGTCGTATGTTGCTCCAGTAAGAATCGCAAGCCCCCCAGAGCTCAATGTATGCAACATGTAGGACCCTTTTACAAAGGTCTCTCGACGACTCCAAGTCGTTCGGGAAAATCACAAATTTGATCTTTCCTCGGGGCTCTGACCTGTACATCATCTCAGTGTGATGTAGCCTCCTTGATCATCGACTTACCATATCCCAGATAAGGCAATATTTGATGTCTATTTGTTGGAGCGATTATCGAATACGGGATTCCTCAATAATCAAATCCGACCTCTGGTCGTCACAAAGAAAAACAACTCACTTAAGAGTTTCTGCAACCATGTAGCTTCATACGAGATCATACTTGTAGCCATGTATTCGGTCTTGGCGGTGCTTATAGCGACCGACTTCTGCTTCCTGCGTCGAAGCAAAATCCAAAGAGAACCAACGCTTAAAAGTGCTCCAGTGATCCTCCACACTGCCTGCCCATTCAACATTTGAATAATAATGCAATTTCATCTTTCCGGTAATGTATCTCAATCCATGAGAGATTGTGCCCTGAAGATATCTCATAAGATTCTTGGCATCAATCCAATGAGGCTCAACCAAATATGAGCACACCATGCTAACTGCAAAACGTATGTCCGGACGGAGGTTCACCAAGAACATCAATGCGAATGAGTTTATGAAACTCAGAGGCATTCCCAAGCTTGGTCCGTCATCACTACCATATAACTTACGATCCTCGAGGTAGTCACAGGCTTGCAGTTTATCGTTCCGCATCCAGAATCCAACTCCCTCTGTCTTCTACAAATGAGAGGGTCTGCACCTGTCAGATATAGGTGCTGCCGGTATGAGAGGTCTATCATCCTCAACCTTCGAGTAAAGGTTTGGATTGGTTTCACTCTTAGTGAATCTCAGCTTCATTTGACAGCTATCAATCCTCTCATATTATGCTAGGGGTTCTTTGCTTCAAGCCATAGAGGGTTTTCTTCCACTAGCATATGTGAGATTCCTGATCATCAATCTCAAACCCCTAGGGTTGTTCCAAACCTGTGGACCTGCTACATGAGCGGGAATGGTACCCTTGTAATATTTTCCTTCGGTACATATCAGACATGTACCTTCATGCTCTTTTTGAATTCAGGCATCTCTGTCACCATCTGACTCACAGACCTCTGGTGCTGTGTTAATGGACATGGTCCCCAGTGGAGTTCCTGCAACTTGATACAGCCCTGAACTCAAAAAATCTTTCAAAATTCAATTTTCAAACACATACCTTTCCATTGATAAGTGACATCCTGTAACCTTTGACTTCCATTTCTAAGATGGACATCAGGTTCTTCTTATGATCAGGTACATAAAAGAGATTCTGGGGTTCCTTGCTTTCGTGGAAGAGTCGACCATTTCCTTGATGACCTACATTACCAGTCATTCCTTTGATCGTTGAAGATGTCCCAGGAATGATTGTTATCTTCATCAAGAGATGTGTCTCTGTCATTCAGACACTCCTTCACATAACGACAAAACTTATTTCAACAAGGCATCCGCCTTTCCTTCCACCCTTAGATCCGAACTTCCCAATGAAGTGATCTTTAGATGGGCCCTCAGAAACTTCTGCTGCGCGATTTTGATAAAATTCTCTGCTTTGACTTCACCCTAGGTGAATTATGGGGAACCCATTGATCCTTCTGTCTTGTCCCAACTGTCTTCGATGATTGCTCTTTCACTCTTGCTTGGGCATTGTCTTCACCTCAGCTCTGATACCATGCTAAGTTTAGGTATGTTCTATGCTAGAGCAATTTATTGAAATTTTCACATTTAGTAATCACGTCAACATTAAGATAAATTGTAGATAGAACACAAATATAAAATGCAGAAGACAAGCCAAGACAAGAGGACACATGATATGGAACGAGCCAGGGACAAACCCCACAATGTGTGGGGAAACCCTTTGATCAAATCTTCTTTTATCTTCAAGGTTCAGCAAAGAAAGAGAGAGAGAGAGTACATTTACAATAGAAGTCAACACTTTGACTTATCTAGATCTAGCATAGATCATTTCGTATAGTGATGAGATCAGTTGAAGACATTCAACTTCAACTGATTCTCAAGGTGACTCTTTCACCTATCATCATGCTACATCTTGTCCATTTGCTGCACCTTACTGTGTAGAAACATCATGCTGCTCATGATCATGATCTTATCCATCCTCATGCTTTATGCTGCCCATGCTGTTCATGATCTCATCATGCTTCATGCTGCCCATGCTATTCATGATCTCATCATGCTACAACATAATGATACAACCAAATGTATATCTGCCTTAGCTGCTTGCTATGGCTTGCAGCCTAGCAAAGCAGCTAGGCTATAGTTCCATGTAGTCTCATCTTAAACAATCCTTTCTATTTTCATGCTGTCCCTTACAACAATACATGAGACCTTGTTAGTAGTGATTGGAGCCTTCATCAAACAGTGTATAGATGAGATTATATTTTTTTTCTTGACAGCAGTTAGAGCTCTTATTTATGACTTCATTACATAGCGTATAGTGGCAACGTATGTCTTATTTAAGGACTGCATATGAACAGTAGCTCCACTCCATTGTTGCGTATGTTAAAAGCATTTTGGACCAGCGTACCTTCATACACATCGTATTACATTGCTGCGTATATTCTGGATCAGCATATATACATAGCGTATTACATTGCTGCGTATATTTTGGATCAGCATATCTTCATACACAGTCTATTACATTGCTACGTACATTCTGGATCAGCATATATACATAGCGTATTACATTGCTGCATATATTCTATGCCAAGTCTTTGACTGCGTATACAACGAATAAAGGTACTACATGGAAAACGTATTAATTGTCGCCATGACTGCGTATACAACGAATAAAGGTACTACATGGAAAACGTATTAACTGTCGCCATGACTGCGTATGAAATCAACTACTGTGGCTATGTCTTCCTCACTGTGGCTATCTTCCTTACTGTGGCTATGTCTTCCTCACTGCGGCTATCTTCCTTACTGCGGCCACTGCAGCTAGGGCATCACTGTATGTTTTCATAAACAACGTAAGAAGTGTTTTCATGACAACATATATATATTGCTGTGTATATGACTGCGTGGTGCTGCGCATGACACCGTATATATATAGCTACATACATGATTCCATTGATGTGAGTATAAGCCTCCACGAACAGCATATCATGACTGTGTTCACTTCATCGATTCGGCTCATTACCAGCGTATATATATATATATATATATAGACATGAGCAGCGTACAGTGTATATGGTTTCCCATGTGTCAGCGTATAGGGTTTCACCTTGCATCAGATTTCCTGAATAGTGTATAGAGATGAACAGCATATAGAAATTCATCATTTGCCAGCAAATAAATGTCTTCTTGTCTTGCGTAGGATTAGGGCATCATTTTGCAGCTAGGGCATCATACTCTTTGGTATTTCTCCTTCTCCAAAAACCCAAGACGTGGAGAGGATATCACCTAAAGAGTGAGTCTAAATGACATCAAATCCTCTTATATTTATACTAAAGGTGGATGATTGAATAGACATGACGTTTGGGCTTCTAGAGCCTACATAAGAGCTGGTCGGCTTGATAATAATTACATAAACAAAATAAATTCATATCTCCATAAATACTTATCGGAAGTGGATGATCTTTGGATCAATCCTACACCTCTCGATGAGAGGGATCCAATAAAAATATCAGCTGACCCATATGGATTTTGGCCCTAGTTGCCAATTTAACAAGTATGTACCCCTATGGTGAAAGGATGCAGCCTCATCGCAAATGATGAATGAATAGTAGTACATCAACCAACTTATAGATCCTTGATTGGTAGTCTTCTCTATCTAACAGGTACTTGACCAAACATTATGCATGCAGTGGGAATAGTTGGAAGGTTTTAGGTAAATCCAAAGGAAACTCATCTTCAGGCAGTTAAGAGAATTTTCAAGTATCTTCAAGGAACTCAAAACTATGGCTTATGGTATCCTAGAGGTACAGATCTCACACTTCATGCATACAAAAATGCGGATTGGGCAGGGAGCGTGGATGATAGGAAAAGCACTAGTGGTGGTGCATTCTTCATGGGTCCTAGATTAGTATCCTGGTTCAGTAAGAAACAAAGCTCTATTGCGTTATCTACAACTGAAGAAGAATATGTAGCTGCGACATCTTGTTGCACACAACTCCTTTGGATGATGCAAACATTGCAAGATATTCAAATCACTTGTACTCCACCTATCTCCATTTTTTGTGATAATACAAGTGAAATCTGTATTTCAAAGAATATTATCATGCATTCAAAGACAAAGCACATACTGATCAAGTATCATTTTCTCCGAGAACAAGTGCTTGAACAAAAGGTCAAATTGGAGTATGTTCCCTTTAAGGAACAAATTGCTGATATTCTCACCAAACCACTGCCCAAGGAAACCTTTGAATACCTCAGACAAAAGATGGGGGTAGTTGATGCATCATCTTGCTATTGAATCTTGTCTATTTCAGAGATTGTTGTACGCGAGTTTCATATGGGATATACACATACATACGCTGGTTTATGTGGATACAATCAACTTGAATGAGAAGAGTCCGATATGGGTCTGTCAGAGACCATCTAGCATAGGTTCATGGGGAGCATATATTCTTCTAATAATGCATTGTTGGCGTTATCGCAGAAGATCTTGGTTCAATTCTCCAGTTGGTTTGATGTCAGGAGGAGCAAGTGCAGAAGGAGAACCTGGATAGTGATCTATGATTGAAAATTGTTCCTGATATTATGTCTTATATTTCTTTTGTCAAGGTCATGTAACAATCTGTCTTGGTTGCCCCACTATGCCTGGGATGGATAATGTAATGTGCTTATTATATCATGTATTCCCTCTTGGTTGGGAGTCGTATGCATGAAGTCTTTGGTGATAGGAAGGTTAGTTATGATGTATTAAGACAAATTTCTTTTGTAGAACATCTTCTTGCAGATCTTGCCTTTATGTCAGGGGGAGCTTGGACAGCACAACAGAGCACATATTTTAGCATGTACTCAGGGGGAGCATAACCCTTTTCCCTTGATGTCAAAGGGGGAGGAAAGACCTTGAGTGACCTTGGGGTGCCATCAAGTCCAAAGGGGGAGATTGTTTGCATTATGACACAGGTTTGGCACAGGTTTGGCCCGATGACATAAGTGTTGTCCTTGATGGAAACTCACTCAAGTAGTAGATCACAAGTTCAGGCTCTCAAAATAGTTGAAAATGAGAGATCCTCAGGTTCCTGATTCACAAAATTGTGGTCATCGGTGGGTTTCGCAGGTGTGCTGATCAAAAAGTGCGGACATGTTCGCAGGTGTACCGAACAAAAAGTGCGGACGTAAAGTACACGCACTTTCATGCAGAGAGAAATGCGCACATGTGGGTTGGTCCATGGTATTTAGTCCGACATTTTTGAACCTATGGTTTTGGTTGGTGGTTTTTGCATCTAAAGTATTGAATCTAGGTTTTGGGTCCCTAGTATTGGATCTCTATGGTTTTGGACCATGGTTTGAGAAAGGCCTAGACTATAAAAAGGAAAGGAGATCATCTGGCTGGACATAGATGTGTTGAATATCTTAAGAAGAGCAAGATCTAAAATTCTGGTGATCGGTTGGTGAGTTATAGCTGGACCTGAATCAAGGAGAAACCTGAGCATTACAAGATGGATCTACTGATGGATCGAGATATCTTTGGCGCATGATCAGATATGTAAATCTGATAGTCTGGGGTATAATTGAAGTTTGATAAATTATCTATATCCGAAGGTCCGCAGGATAGACACAGCGCAGGTGCAGAGGTCCGCAGGCTCGACACAGCGCAGGTGCGGCGGTCTGCAGGCTAGACACAACACAGGTGCGGAGGTTCGCAGGCCAGACAGAGCGCAGGTGCGGGCTAGACACAGTGCAAGTGTGGAGGTTCGCAGGTTCGAGACAGCGCAGGTGCGGAGACCCGCAGGCTCGACACAACGGAGGTGTGGATACCCGCAAGTTTCTATTGTTGAAGTTGCGAACTTTTCTTAAAATATGTTTTAGGTGCTTTTGTCTATTACTGCAGTGTTTAGGGTTATGAATTGGTGTCTGCTTGCTGCATGCTTAGAAATTATTGATTCAGTATTTGTACAAGGAAGTTGGTTGATTGTAGATCTATTTGATGTTTAATTAATACTCATGGATCCAGTCTGAAAATTTATGAAACGTGGTCCCTGGAAGAAAAGAGAAGGTTGAAGCCTTCAGTAGGTTAGCACCTATGTACTAGTACCTTAGCTAGTACAAGAGCTAAGGGGGTTGTAGCTCCCTTCCATGAGAGTCCAGAGAATGAGACAAGGTTTTAGCCTTGTGCAGGTTGAAGCCTGCGTGCTGGTATAAGACTGCACCAGTAGAGAATCATTGTAAAAGAAGCTTCTAATTGAAAGAAGATAGAGACATATTGCAGCAGGTGGTTTTCACCCACATTGGGTTTCCACCTTATATCTTGTGTTCTTTGGTGTGACTGTCTGCTCTATTTTTCTTGTTAATGTTTATTGTTATATGGTTCTGACACATAGATTAATGGTCAACATCTGAAGAATAACTTAAATTATAAGTCTGAAAGGTATACACAAGTTTCATTAGTCAGATCTGCAAATGGTTGTATAAATTGAAGAAGAATTTGATAATACTGATTCACCCCCCCCCCTCTCAGTATTATTTTCAATAACAATAACTATGCTAGAATAAATAAGTGAAATAAATTGATAACTCAAAATTCAATAAACCAAATTTGAAAGGAATCAACACACACAAACACATAAAGCTAGTCTAGGTTTCAACTCACAATTTTTTCTTACAGATCCTTGTAAGAGTTAGGACCAGATATTTATATGTAAATATGTGAAAGAATCATAGAATATAAAGTAATAAATGTTGAAATATCTCAACAAGAATATTCCAATTTAATTTTTCCTAGAATTAAATTGTGAATTAAAATCAAATTTAGTCTTAACAGCGACTTGGAAATAATTAATTAATTTATTTTAAATTAATTAGTTGGAGAAATTCAAGGTAGAAGTGTTTATGAAGTCATGCAAGAGTTATCCCTTAAAGTAAGGAGATAATATTGAGTTATATTTGAGTTGTAATTAGTTAACTCAGTTTACTAAGTCCAGTTAAATTAGTTCCAAAGTGTTTGAGGAACTGATACTGAGTTAATAGTCAGTTGATGCAGTAATGCACTCAACTAGTGCTACTCCAGTTAACTGAAGATTCCCTCATCAAAAACTCATGCATGTCTATTCTGAGAAAGACCCAGTTGAGATTAATGTTTAAGGAGAATTTACTATTAGTTGCATGTGTTTTATCATGGAAAAAACTCATGCATGCAGTCAAGGGTTCATCCTTGATGATTGTGTAGTTTTGAAGGCTTGTTTTTCCACTTGGTAATAAGCTAATCATCCACAAGGAATAGTGCAAGGAAATAGGAGCTTGGAGGGTAGAGAGTAAGGCTGAAGAGAAGCCAAGATTGCCTATGAGCATCTGTGAGGATTGTACTCAGAGCTGGCTAGTTGTGAGAGCTAAGGCTTTGTATAATTCCTATGTATTTCCACCATGTATGATAATACAATAGTGTGGGGTTTTTATCTGAGACTTTCCCCAAAGTATTTTCATGTGTATTGTGCCATTGATTCTTCTTCTTCTTCTAGTTATATTGTTTAGCTTGATCTTTACACTTCCACAAATTGATAGTAGAATTAGGTTATAGTATTATGCTTTGATTTATATGCATTATTGGGTTAACCTATCACAAATTTTCTACATGGTATCAGAGATGTGAACAATATACTGAGAAGAGAATTCGAAGTTTGAAGTTTGGGGTTGCAGGTGCAAATTGAATTCATATCATACTTCAAGGTTGGTCAATGGAATTCTATGGTTTGAGACTCAAGTATGCCTTGGAAGGTAGCTCGAATTACATAGCATGGAAAGATAGAATGGAGGTTGTATTAGAAGACAATGGCTTGAAGGAATTCATTGATCAAGAAATCCCAAAGCCAACTTCAAATAAGCACAAGAGTTGGCTGAGTGGAAGAAGTGTGTGGCGAAGGTGAGATGGATCATCTTGAGGGAGTTCAAGACCATATCATCTCGAGTCTCCATGGGAAGAATACTCCATTTTCAATGTGGAAGACATTGACAGACCTCTACCAGAATAGTAGTGACCAGAGGAAATTGGCGCTTGAAGAAAAGCTCTGAAGAATCAAGATGGAGAAGGGCGATACTATTTCCACATATCTGAACAAGCTCACCACCTATAGAGATGAGCTTGGTAGTGTGGGAATAACTACTGCCAATGATGATATGGTGAGCCTCACTCTCCTTAGCCTTCCAAAGAGTTGGAATAGCTACTAGGACTCTGTGAATGGAAGGGAGAAATTGTCGGATTGGGAACGGCTATGGCCGGATCTTATGTAGGAGGAGATCAGGAGGAGCACACAAGATGGTTCTTCATCCAAGAATGATGATGAAGAAAATCTAGCCTTAGCAAGTAAGGCAAAGAAAGGGAAGGGGAAGGCTTCCCATTTCAAATCAAATTCTTCTCATGGAGGGAATAAGGTTGACATGTCTAAAGTAAGATGATTTAATTGTCACAAGATGGGACATTATGCGACTAATTGCCCATCGAAGAAGTCCAAGAAGGGATCCTTAGAAGGATCGGAAGGTGAGGAATTAGCCTCTTAGTTCGAAATGGACTTTACCCTCATTGCATGCATGGTGTCATCGATGATGGGTTATGTCTGGTATCTTGAAAGTGGAGCCTTATTCCACATGACCGGTGATAAAAATTTATTCAGTGCCTTGGAGGAGAAAGACCTCAAGATGTGCATAGTGATGGGTGTTGATGGAAGGTATAGTGTTTCAGGACTGGGCACGGTTGCTTTTCAGAGGGAGCATGGAGCTCCTCTCACCTTGATAGATGTGATGTATGTGCCTGGACTGAAGAAGAACTTGGTATCGGTTGCGATGTTGGAGGAAAAAAGCTACGATGTTGTCTTCAGTAAAGGAAAGGCATTCCTAAGACACATAGCCATGGGTCAGACCAAGAGGATAAGGATTCGGGTGAAGAATCTCTATAAACTAGAGGTAGATGATTGTGCAACATTGAGTACAAAAGCAGAATTGGTGCAAAGCCAAGACATTGGAGAGTTGTGGCACAGGCAATTGGGCCATTTGCAGCATGGGGCTTTGAAGATAATGCAACAGATATCTATAGGACTTCCCAAAGCTAAAATTGAGCAAGTTGACACATGAAAAGTTTGTACCTTGGGAAAGTACACCAAGTCTTCCTTTCATGATCGAGACAGTCGAGCAGAAGCTATCTTAGAGTGAGTTCATACTGATTTGTGTGGGTCATTCTCGATGGCATCCACAATGAAGAAAAGGTATTATGTGATTTTCATTGATGGATATTCTCGTAAATGCTAGATTTATTTCATGCAGAAGAAGGACCAACTTTCACAAAGTTTTGTGAGTTCAAAGCTTTGGTCGAGAAAGACTCAGGGAAGAAGATCAAGGCCTTGAGAAGTGAAAATGGTGGAGAATATGTCTGTAAATACTTTAAGGACTTCTATGCAGCGGAAGTAATTAAACGAGAGTTAATGACACCTCATAACCCACTGCAAATTGGGTTGCTGAGAGGAAGAACATAACTATTGTAGGGGCAACACGGGCAATGTTGCATGGCCAAGGCCTACCACTTCACTTGTGGGATGAGGCATGCAACACATCGATCTATTTTCATAATAGAAGCCCACATCACATACTTAGGATGAAGACACTGGAGGAAGCTTTCTTCGGTAAGAGACTAGATGTGGGTCACTTCAGGATATTTGGCTCATCGGTATGTTGCCATGTGACAAAGGATGCATGGAAGAAACTTGTGTAGACAACAGAGTTGGGGATATTTTTGGGGTAGAATTATACACCTCACAACTATCGAGTGTACTTGCCTACTAGTTGGAGGACAATGGTTTGCATAGATCTCAAGTTTTATGAGTAGAAGGCCATGCGAGTTTCCCTTGAGAGGGAGCCCCAACTACAGGCTGTGGAGGAACTGTTGGTTCCTAAGGAGGAGGAGCCTCATACTAATGCAGAGCAGCCACATGTAGAGGTTCCAAGAGTGGAGACATCCACTCAAGCAGAGTCTTCCAGAGATGGACAAAAGTGCACAAGAGAAGCTGACAGATTGTTGGAGGATGTGAGAGAGAATGTGGGAGCACCAACTTCTGAGCGCAGATAGAGGAGGTCACCTGAAAGGTACACTAGATACATGGCCCCTGCTGGGGAATGTGTTGAGACCAAGCCATCTTCCTTTGAGGAAGTTGTGCAACAGTCGATTTGGGTGATTCTATGGTGGAGGAGTATGACTCCATAGTTCGTAACAATGTTTGGGACGTGGTTCCGAGATTGAAGAACAAGTCAGTTGTGAGTTCTCGTTGGCTTTACAAGGTAAAGCAAGTTATTGATGGTAGTGTGGAGAAGCATAAGGCAAGATTTGTTTCCAGTGGCTTTTCACAGGTTGAGGGGATTGATAATGATGAGAATTTTGCTCCTATCGCAAGGTACTCATCTATCAGATCTATGTTGGCACTATCAGCACAGATGGGTTGGAAGATCCATTAGATGGATGTGAAGACTGCATTCCTCAATGGCCAGATTGAGGAAGAGATGTACATAGAGCAGACAAAAGGTTTTGAGACCTTCGATCATGAGTCACATGTGTGCCAAGTCAAGAGAGTGTTGTACGGGCTGAAGCAAGCACCTTGTGCTTGGTACACCAGGATAGACAACTACTTCACCGGGTTGGGCTTCACAAAGAGTGAAGTGGATGTGAACCTGTACCACATCGTGGTGAAAGGTAAGCTGTTGATCATCATACTTTATGTTGATGATATCATATTGACTGGTGATGATCAGTTGATTGTGTCTTGCAAGGAGAAAAAGACACGGGTCTCATGCATTACTTCCTTGGCATGGAAGTGTGGCAGAAGGATGCGGAGTTGTTTGTGTCTCAGGGTAAGTATGCCAACAAGATACTCAAGAGATTCCACATGGAGAAGTGTAAGTCCATGCAGACTCCTCTAGCAGGTAACTGGAGGAAGGAGGTTGCTAATTCAAGAGAAGTGGTAGAGGCTACTATGTACAGGCAGCTTGTGGTTTCACTGATGTACTTAATGAACACACAACCATATTTATGCTATGTGGTGAACCAGATGAGTCAGCGATGGTTTAGCCTACCAAGATGTTGTGGAAGGTAGCAAAGCATGTATTGAGATACCTCAGAGACACATCTCATTATGGATTATGGTACAAACGGATAGAGGGAGTGAAGCTACAGGGTTTCACTGATGCAGATTAGGCAGGGAGTCCATCAGATTAAAAGAGCACATCAGGAGGGATTTTCAACCTTGGGTCAGTGGTAGTTTCTTGGTACAACAGTGAATAAAGGTTGGTTGCACTCATCTCGGCAGAGGTAGAATACATGGCTGCAAGTCAGGCAGCATGTGAGGCCATCTGGATGCAGAAAATCCTAGTTGGTTTGTTTGATCAGGGGATGGATCCAACTGTGATCTATTGTGATAATCATAGTTGTATCAAACTCTCTGAGAATCCAGTATTTCATGATAGGTCCAAGCACATCGACATCTAGTATCATCATCTCAAAGATTGTGTAGCGAGGAGGATCATGTTGTTGCAGTATATTTCGACATAGGAGCAAGATGTTGAAATTTTGACAAAGACATTGTCAAAGTATAAATTCGAGTTTCATAGAGAGAGGATCAGGGTGCCAGATAATACGTTTCTTGTTGAGAGGGAGTGTTGAAATATGGCAACAAGAATATTCCAATTTAATTTGTCCTTGAATTAAATTGTGAATTAAAATCAAATTTAGTCTTAATAGCTACTTGGAAATAGTTAATTAATTTAATTTAAATTAATTAGTTGGAGAAATTCAAGTTAGAAGTCTTTCTGAAGTCATGCAAGAGTTATCCCTTAAATTAAGGAGATAAGATCGAGTTATATTTGAGTTGTAATTAGTTAACTTAGTTTACTGAGTTAAGTCCAGTTAAATTAGTTCCAAACTATTTGAGGAACTAATAGTGAGTTAACAGTCAATTGATGCATTAATGCACTTAACTAGTGCTACTCGATTTAACTAAAGATTCCCTCATCAGAAACTCATGAATGTCTATTCTGAGAAATACCTAGTTGAGATTAATGTTCAAGGACAATGTACTGTCAATTGCATGTGTTTTCTCATGGAGAAAACTCATGCGTGCAATCAAGGATTCATCCTTGAGGATTGTACAGTTTTGAAGGCTTGCTTTCCACTTGGTAATAGGCTAATCATCCACAAGGAACAACGCAAGGAAATAGGAGCTTGGAGGGCAGAGAGGAAGGTTGGAGAGAAACCAAGATTTCCTATGAGCATCTGTGAGGATTGTATTGAGAGCTGGATAGTTGTGAGAGCTAAGGCTTTGTATAATTCCTATGTCTTTCCACCATGTATGATAATACAATAGTGTGGGGTTTTTATCTGAGACTTTCCCCAAAGTATTTTCATGTGTATTGTGCCATTGATTCTTCTTCTTCTGGTTATATTGTTTAGATCGATCTTTAAGCTTCCGCAAATTGATAGTAGAAGTAGGTTATAATATTCTGCTTTGATTTATATTGCATTATCGTGTTAACCTATCACATATTTTCTACAATAAATACAAGTCTTAATTGGATCAACTCAAGTAATTAACAAATAATATTAAATTATGTAAAAATCAAATTAATTAGCATTGAAACTGAACCTAACTTCTGAATAAAATGAATGAAAATTTAAACCAAATTAATAAACATTGAAGAATAATTTAGAGAAAGAATTGTTATCTTTCAAGTTGTCACCTGTTATCAGCAAGATAGTTGTTTTCCTAAAACACTAAGAAAGGAGAAATAAATAAAAATAGTAATCTTTCAAGCTTTTTCACACCTCCACAAAGAATTCTCTCTTTTGAATTTGTAATCTCCCTTTCTTTTATTCCAATAGAAATCAATTTAGTAGTTGAACTACTACTTAATTGATTTTGTTTATTGACCTTTTTTTTTTTTTTTTTTCCCTTGGAAAAGTCGTAATTTTCATTAGTGTAAGAAAATTACATTTTGTAGATGCAAAAGAATATGTTGTATGTGAGGCATAAAGCCTAGCTAGTATGAGGTGTCAAAAATGGTGTACTCCACGCGGGGAGCCACTGAACTTCATCAATAGTTCGGTAAAAAAAAAGCTATGCAAAGAGTTTTATATGATAATCATTTTGCAAGTCTGAATACTTATAAACATTATAAAATATTTACATAAATAAAAATAAGTAGGCTCCATTTGAGCCAGTTTAATCTGTAAGGTCCATGAATGGTCTACGATAGTGCTGATAATGTGCACCATCCCTCTATTCCTGGATCATCCAAGTCTCAACAAGCCTGTGCGCTGCTTCCTTGGATAACAAATCGATAGCTGTGTTGCATTCCCTGTATATATGGTGACAAACAAAAGTGTCAAAAAGAGTTATGAGTTGATGAGTCTCTTCCAAGATATGTCTCAAAGTATATGCAGAGCAATTTGCAGTTTTATTAATCCAATTGCAAACAAGTTTTGAGTCCCCAAATAATTGCAGGTTTCTACATTATTTTTCCAAAGAATATTGAATGACATATTTGGTCGTGATAAGTTCAGTAAAGTTATTTGTGCCTCTCCCCAGGCCCATTTGTATATGAAAATGATGAGATCCAGAAAGGTGTAGGATGGCTCCTCCTCCACACCATTTTCCATATCTGAGCCATCAAAGTATGCCCATGGCAATGAGTGATTTATACTTTCAGGGGTGATGTGCCTGGGAATGGTGATTGCTTCTTCCTCAGGAATGTTATGATATTCTAATAGAATGTGATCCGAAATGGAAGGCCAATGGGGGACAATGTTATGAAATATTAATCGGTTGCGGGCTATCCAAATGGTCCAACAGATGAGAAGTGGTAGATTTCTGGGTTTTGTCAAAGTGGCAACAGTCCACCAAGTGTCCTAAGAATCCTTCACAGTCAGACCCTTCCATTGTCATAGTGAGGGCATGTTCAATATAATGGAATTCTAGAGCTCCTTTGCAGCCAGGCATGTAAGAAAGAGGTGGTTAATATCCTCGCTACTGTTCATGCACATGAAAAACCAGAAGGGTCCATGTAGGGCTTTTTTGTTTAAGTTGTCACATGTGGGGATCTTGTTCTTCAATATAGCCCACATGAGTAGCTGAGTCCTTGGGGGTGCCTTTAACTTCCACATGCATCTCCACCAATTTTCAAAAACTAGTGGTCTATGAGTATCAATTATGACTATATAACTTTCTTTGGGGGAATATCTCCCATGCTTTACAGGTGCCCAGATTAGCTCATCTTCTCCTTCCAAAATTCTGATATGAGCTTCGTTAAGATCTTCATTATATTCCACCCAGAGACGAATCCAGGGTTGTGGAATGTGTAGTGTCAGCCAGATTTCCAAGCTTGCTATGTAAAATTGCGGTGCTCTCTATCCGCAATATGGATTATATGGGTAATGCCCCTATTATTGAGATGATCCTCAAGCTTAGCAGGTAGCCTGTGTGTATTTCCACAACTGACCCATGGGTCTACCCCTATCCTTGCTGATGTGCCTGATTGAATTCTCCATGTGAGTCCCCGCGAATGATGGGCATCAATTTTAGTACAACCTTCCAGATGATTGATATGCCAGCTTTGTTTCCTTGATTCTATCGTAGTTATTCCATTAGGATTATGGGAGCAATGTATTTTGATATGTGACCTTAGTCCGCAAACTATTGGAGGTAATTAGATGCCATCCAAGCTTGGCCGCCAAAGTTGTAGAAAAGTTTTCCAGCCTTTTTATGCCCCAACCACCCCACTTCTTTAGGAGAGCAAGTGCATCCCATTTGGCCCATGCAAATATTCTCCTCGGCTAACTTCCTTTCCATCGAAGCCTACAATAGAGATTTTGTATTCTGGATAGAATACCTATGGGTATCCAAGCCATAGACATCTAGTACACTGGTGTGGCTTCCAGAATAGCTTTGATGAGTACCAATCTACCTGCTTTGGACAAGTACTTGTGGTACTAGATGTTGAGTCTCTTTTCCATCTTTGTTATCACCTAAATTCAATCTTCTATCTTACAGCCAAGGGGCTTTAGTCTGTATCCTAGATACCTTAGACCATTTTCCATGTGTAGTAGAGTATAGGGGAATCTGTGCAGGGAAAATTGAGTCTCATGTAGTGATCACCCAGTGGTTGTTATGGTAGATTTATAGGCATTTGTAACCATTCCTATGGCCACTTGAAATAATGTAAAAATGTGATGCATTGAGGTTAGGTCCCCAGTGCTCCCATTGAGGAAACTCAATACATCATCCACAAAGAGAAGGTGTGTCAGGATGTAACTGTCAGTAATCTTGATACCTTTGAGCCTTCCCCTGTTGTGTTCCTCTTTAATAATTCTGCTGAGCCCCTCCATAATAAGTAGAAAGAGTAAAGGGGAGAGAGGACAACCCTGCTTGAGTCCTCTTTCGGAGTGAAAAAAGGGGGATGCTACACCATTTACTAGGACACTGAAGGTGACATTAGTAATATAGAACATTATCCATTTTAAAAACTCATAAGGGAAACCTAAATGTGTTAGAAGCATTCTTATTTATAGCCAACTTACTCTGTCAAATGATTTTGAGAGATCTACCTTTAGAATCATACCTTTTATTTTCTTCGTCTGGATAAAATGCAAGACTTCTTGAGCAGTCCCAACAGCCTCATGGATCTGTCGATCTTGCAGAAATGGAAATTGTTCAGATGAAATATAGGCAGACAGGATTGGTATAAGGTGGTTGGCTATGATTTTATATAAGCAGTTGCACAGGGAAATGGGGTGAAAGTCATCGAAAGTGGTAGGGTTGTTTGATTTTGGGATGAGTGCTATGAAGGTGGAGTTGAATGTATCATACATCTTCCCATTGATCCGAAATCTTCTATAACTTTTAGTAGATCTTCTCCAAGGGTGTCAAAGAAAGCCAAGTAGAATTCTACTGATCATCCATCTGGTCCCGAGCTCTTGTCTCACTTGAACTATTTTAATGTGGCCTCGAGTTCTCTCATTGTGACCTCCCTAGTCAGGTCCAAAGTATCTTCCTGATCTATGGATCTAGGGAACAGTTGTGCTGTGTGCATGAATTCAACTAGTGAAGCATTAGGGGGTGCCTTATAAATTTGCTTGAAGTGAGATGAGGCCAAGGCTTCTAAGTTCGAGAAGGTATTCACAATGCGACCTTGCTCATTTGTTAGCTACTAGATGGTGTTGATGGCTTTATGCCCATTCACGAACTTGTGGTAAAATTTCATGTTATCATCCCCTTCTGTCAGCCAGATAACTCTTCTTCTTATATGCCAACTGTCTTCTCGATCTTTTGAAATTTTGCTTCTCCTGGATAGAAGGGTAGTAATCCTATCTTTATGCTCTTGAGAGGAGTAGATCCCTTCATGTTCATTTTCAGAAGCCATGATCTCTTCTTCTATTGCTTTTAGGATGAGGTCTTCCTGTTCTCTTTTGTTGTGTGCCCAGATTTTTGATATACTCTTTAGTTCCCTTATATTGTGGGCAAATCCTTTAGCCATGTTCCCATAAGCAGTAGGGGGAGAGGCCTTCTAGTATTCAGGCACCATTCATGAGTATTCAACATCTCGAAGCCATGAGGAGTTGAATTTTTAGGGAGCTATTGGTTTATTCATTCCTCCTCTGATTTCAATGTATATTGGTCGGTGATCTGATAGGCCCTCATATCTAACCCATTGTCGATATTTGTGTCCCAAATTTAGAAAACGCTCCTTAATGAGGAAGCAGTCCAACCTTCTGGCAAGACTATTTGGTCCAGTTCTGTTGTTCCTCCAGGTAGAATGAATTTTGGCTGAAGGGATATCAATAAGGTTGTGGTCCTCTGGATTGTTCTAAAAAAAAGCAGATATAGGGTCAATTTGGGCATGTTATCCCCAGGATTCTGTGAAGCCAATGGAGAAATTTAGATCCCCTCCTAGGATTATATTGTCTTGTTGTAGTATATTAGAGTTTAGCAAATGATGCCAAAATTTTGCTCGATTTTGGCAAGGTGTATACATTAATAATCCTGATCTTAGACTCAAGTTTAGGTGAATATATGTCCACCCCCATGTGCCTTAAGCTCCCCCAAATATTATATACTTTTATAGAGAGGGTATTAATACCTAGAGCCATCCCCCCTGATCGACCATTAACATCAAGTGCTTGTATATTCCATCTAGGGAGCCATGATTTGAGCAAGTGGGTGACAACATTTTCTAGGCCCATAGTTTCTTGAAGGAAAATGATATCGATCTGTTTAGAGTTCAAAAGTCTATGAAGAGCTATTTTTTTCCCAGGGCCAGCTAACCCTCGACAGTTGAAGGATAACATCTTCATGGGGGGGGGGGGGGTGGGGTTCCTGGGCATTCAATGCTCTAAGTGCCCGTTCAATAGAGTGTTTCCTCCCGCAACTATCTCCTCCCCTGCGCACAATATGGCTTTGGACAAGGAGGAAGGCCGGTATCGAGGCTGCTTTAGGGGGAGGGGGGTGTGTCCACTCCAATGCCCATGGCATCAGGGGCTTTTGAACGTACTTGGGAGCAGAGAGGGTATCTGAGTGATGGGGGTTCAAGATCAGAGGTAGAGGGATTAACAAGGGCCATCTCTAGAAAGGAAGGTGGTGTACATGAGAGGGTGGCAGGAGGGGGATGAAGGGAGCAAGTCAGGGTAATGGGGGATGATGAAAAGGAAGCAGAGGCCTGAGAATTAATCGAATTAATATCCAAACAATCAGATGGGGAAGAAAGATGAACAAAGGAGGAGATAGAATCTGACATACCCGAGGAGTGTGCAGCCCCAGAAGTCGCCCTTGCCCTGGTCAGAGGAGGAGAGGGGTGTCGGTAAGGTGATTTCCTTGCTGCAATTGGAATAGTGTGGGTCTCAACATCATCAGGTAGGGGAGAATTATCCATGACTTGAGGATACTTAAAATGTATGGCTTTATCTTTCTCCCCTGCTCGCTTCTTGCTAATCAAATGGAAATATTTACATAGATGTCCTATCTTGTGGCATCTTTTGCACCAGAAGGGAACCCCTTCATAATCCAGGATCTGAAGCCAGGAGAAGTTCTCCATTGTATGGTAATGTGCTCCTGTAAACCCCCTCTGGTGTCTAGGTGCACCAATATCCTCGCATACACCATTATCCTAGTGGATAGATATGATCTGTCATGCTCCAGGTAGGTGCCCAAGTAATTCTCGATGCGTTGAAAGATATCCTCAGACCAAAATTGTAGAAGAAGGCCTATAAGCTGAACCTAGATTTTCCCAAATCCTATCTGTTCTCACTCCTGGTCGAAGAGGGGGTTCCATCTGCGCAGGAGGACTGGGGCTTGTTCGAAGTGCCAGAATGAAGACATGACCCAGTTCGTGTGCTCGACTCTAGCATAACGCAGAGTGAACCAACCTTGAATGAATGTTTGGACGAAAGGTAAATCAGCTAGATGTTACCCCCAAACCTCTGATGTCCATAGCTTCAGTTTTCCTGCTCTATATCTCCTTCCTCGAATCCTTCCAACTAGGACTCGGTCCACTGTATCGATTGAGTCTCCCCACTAAATATCCTCTTCAAGTCGAATAATGATGTCCTCAGTTCTAGATTTGAAGCACTTGTGCTTCTTACTCGTACGGTGACCTGCTTCTGTGGCGTCTTGCTAAACCTTGCTCAAAGTAGAGTTTGCCTGAGGGAGCTTAGGGTCTGGAGGCAGTTCAGAGAGAAAGGCATTCGAGAGAGGAGGGATGTCGGTGTAGGTGCCGGATAGGGGAGCAGATGAAGGAGGCACTTATGTAGGCTCTTGTTCTGAGTTCGAGGGGATATCAGGGAGAGGGTTATCAAAACTGGTTGAAAGTGGTGGCAGAGGATAACCCGATGAAACGATTGCAAGATTAGGATTAAAACAACCAGTTATGAAATTAAGTGAGGATGGTGACGGGGGAGCAGTGGAGGTAACTGGCCAGGGTGGGAGAGGCTCAGGCAATGTCACTGTCGAGCAGGAGGGCTCCAAGATCAAGGGCAGGGTGGCTATGGTGTCTGAAAATTCACAGTTGTAGGGTAGCAGACCTTCCGAGGTTGCATTGGAGTTGCCCAGAATGAGATACCTTCCAACGAGTCCTCCAAGTAGTCTACCATATACAAATCCATAGGTTCTCCCAAAGTATACTCGCCAACTGCCTCCGAAGGATGAAAATAACCATTGTAGGGTACCAAGGCTGGTAGGGAGGCAGGTAAAACTGTAGAATGGAATCACAGGTTAGGAAACGAAGCCATTACGGGGAGAGTAGAAAGGGAAGTCGGTGACCGGTACGGGAGCAGGTAGTCGAGCTAGGTTGACAGCTGCAGATGGGTAGGATCCAACACGTCTGTAGTAAAAAAAACCCTAACCCTTTTCGTGCAAGTTCCGGGGTTCCATCACCTCTTCTATCTAACTAGTTATTAGTACTGGCAACAAGACTTTTGACCCTTTTGTTTATTGACCTTATAATAATAAACAAATATTTTAAGATAAGGGATATTTTATAAATTTGTTTAAGAATAACTATAAGCAAGTGGGGCCCCTCTTGACTCTTTTACTAATCAAATGTTCATATCTTACTTTGTAATTCCCATTGGAAAGAAAAATAAGCAAGTAATCATAGACAATAGCACAAATATATCATATGGAAATCATGAAATCAACACCACATCATCATGTATGTGTGTGTGTGTCTATATATATATATATATATATATAACTTGTGCCTCTTAAAAATATATTGTATAGTATCCATGTCGTCATCAAAATATGCTACATGTTCCAACATGTCCAAAATTAAATGTGCCAAATGTCAAAGAGAAGAAAAATATATAAAGTTCATTAAATATTTGGATGTAAATTACTGAAAGACATCTCCTTTTTGATCTCTTCCTTACCTTGATGATGAGGTTTAAAAGTAGAAATATAATCGATTGAGTTTGAATCTTTCTAGATCAGTGGGATGAGTTTCTTAGTAAGAGCTTTAGAAAAAGAGATAGCTGAAGTAATCACATGATAAAGAGTAGGTGTAGATGAAACATGTACGTATATGGTAGACCAATGCATAACAACAAGAGGGGAGTTGTGCAGGTTTAGGGTTCTTTCCATCATTAGTAGCTTATCTAAGAAACTTATAAATGATGGCAATGTTATGATGAGGCTACAAGAATTCATTATGTCGAGCTAGTGGAGGAGGAAAGGTAATTCGATTATGAAGGTTGATCTAGCTAGTATATAAAATTTGATCGAATTCATATAAATTTGCGTCAATGTGTATGGAAAAATGAATTCGTTTATTTTGTCCTTCTTCCCCTTCTTCCCCTATTTCCTCTATTATTCATGTCAAAAAATATAGTCTAAAAGTCAAATCAAAACATCAATATTAGAAAGTATTAAATTCAAAATAATAAACTAATTGCGAATTCTGTTAACTACATTAAATCTAGATAAAAATAAGTGTTCAAGCATAATAGGGATGTAGTACAAGGAAATATGATGAAAAAAAGTGATCATTTTGAAATAATCCCTCAACAACAACACCTTGTTTCTCCAATCAACCACATCAAAACATTGACATGTAATTTTTTCATGATAATCACAAGTTATTTCCAATGGCCCTTGGTATATCCCATGACATTTGAATATGAATTTCAACCTTGATAATTATGTAAAATGGAAAAGATTGAAATATTGTGTGGAAATTGAAAGGAAGAGACTGCTTGTGAATGAGAATGGAGAACGATAAAATGAGAGATAAATGAATGAAAATAATCACAAATAGCCTTTTCATTGTAGTAGAATGAAAGAAGAGAAATATTTGCCACAAGAAGTTTGTTAAACCACATGTGGAACTCATTGAGCTTATTTTTTAAGTGCTATATCTTCATAATAATTGAGTGAAGCCACAGGCTAAGCCTACATTTAAACGTTTCAGTATTTTAACATTGACTTCCATTCAACTTCGTAAATTGTTAAATTTTATGTTATGTTCTATGCTTGCAACAATTACTTCAATGTCCTATCATCATTGACAATAATTGTAGATAGAACATCAACAATACGTGTAAGAAGATATGAGATGATTTGATTGAAACTAAGGGTTCCAATTATATACCTAGGTAGGTACCCATTCATGAATGGTCATGTGTTTGGAGACATGATTCTTCAACACTAATTATTAGTTAATTATTCATTATTCAATATTGTTATTATATATATATATATATATATATATAAACAAGATTCTAGGAAGGGGAATTAGCCCTAGTTTCACTCTTTAACACTCCCTCTCAACTAGGGAGGAATTCCACCTATCAACATCCATCCACTGCTATGCCATCGTTTCCATCATGTGACATCTCTGCAACTTGTCTCGTCTATGCTGAAGATTGAAATCATAGTCCACTAAGAAAGGATTGAAAGAGGGTGGGTCACAAGACCCTACCATCCTCACCAAAATGACAGTGGCAAGTCCTCATGTCCAGGGATAGAACCCCTACTAGGCATGATCCTTTAGTGATCAAGCTATTGAACATCATGAATCCTAGTCATAGAGAATACAGTAGTACCTGACATGTTCGTCGGTAGTACTAATTAACCCTAGCCAGTTTTCCCAACTCATTGGCCAGATGAGAGGTGCTTCCCAAGAGTCCTAGAATTCAAGGGTATAATGTATGCTAGGGTATCCATAGGGGAAGGTGAACCACTTACCCTGTTCTCATATAGCATACTCCATAGGGAAGGTGAACCATTCACCCTATTCTTATATAGCATACTCCATAGGGGAAGGTGAACCACTCACCCTATGTTCACATATGGGGGTATATACTCCACATGGGAAGGTGAAACATTCACCTTGTGTTCACATGATAGGTCCACAGGGGAAGGTGAATCACTCACCCTGTGCTCATATAACTCCAAGAAGTACCGTAGTCCCAAAGGAGCCCCCAAAGCTCAATGTTTAACCCAATCAAGATCCCCCCATATAGGGAATTGTTCTTTCTAAAGTCTAAGAACTTTTCCTTCCCCAAGGGTTTGTGAGGATATCAACAACCTGACCATCTATCCATGGGAGCCACATTGCTCCTCCTAGCAGCATATAGATGATGACATACAACTCACTAAAGAGTTCCTTCAAAATACACTGTCTTACAACTAGCCATTCTAGTAGCATTGGTTTTAGCAATCCTCTATTTCCTATACATCCAAGATACCAAATAAAAAATCATGTTGAATAAAATATTTAACTAACCTTACCCCCTCTCACTTAGGGAGACCACAATCCTAATATTTTCTAATTGATGAATGTTCCCCAATACCTATTCTACACAATTTTCTTTCATATGACCAGACTCTCTTTTGTTTAAGGTGCATGCTGTAATACAAAGGATCCCCCTGGTAGCCTGATCATCATGGGATCCAATAACTTGAGGAATTACCAATCAACATGCCATGCTTATGAAAGTTCACTTCCATAGGGAAGTCCTTTGCTATAATTACTGGGAGGGTTCAACATACAACTTTCTCTGAGACTAATGAGATAAAACATTCTTCAATTTGTAACCATTAGTCCTACTCGTCTTCTTCAAGACTTGAAGGTAGCTTTGCAGCATGTGCTTCTTAAATATAAACATCAACAATTCATGCAAGGATATTATCTATCCTCTGAAGCCTCTTCATAAATCAGGGAGACTTCAAATACATCATTCTTAGTGAAAATTTGAACTAGTTCATCTCTCTAGTGTACTTGCTGTTCCAGTCAATGCATGATCACACTTTAGCATATCTGAATATCATGATGTAAGTCTTCAAACTTTTGGCAAAGCATATCTTATGATAATAAGAGATTATCTAAGAATATTTCAAACAAGATTGTACTGATGATGCATAACTCTCATTCCAATGATTTGAGAAGTCATCGATCTTTAAACTTAGTTCTCACATTATAGTATGTTATGCATGGAAAACTTTATAAAACTAGGAACCAAGAAATATGTCAAGTTGAAAGATATTCAATCTTGCCACCTCTTTATTTCCAATGCCACTTAAGGTTTATGACAGAGGGTCTTAACCAATATTATTTGAGCAAACTGATTTAAAAATACATATAGTTGAACCATAAACTTTCAATTATGCCTTATTCCATATTGACAGAAATAGTCCTCAAGAGCGTTCACACAAAAACTACTATTAATAAATACATACTTTATATTTAGGTAATTAGACATATTTACCAGTTGTTACCGCCGATGATAATTCATGTGATTCTTTGCATTATTCATATTTCGGTAATTAGAAATATTTACCAAGAATTACTGCCCACCATAATTTATGGAATTCTTTTCATTCTTTAGGTAGGTGTAAAAAAATAAATATGTTGTATGTAAAGATTGTAACAACCCAAAAAATTTAACACTCCGTTGAGGCCTTTCTCCACCTTTCTCCACCAAAGCTCTGATACCATGTTAATTTTGATGGTATGTTCTATGCTTGGAACAATTACTTCAATGTATTATCATCGTTGACTCTAATTGTAGATAGAACATCAACAATACGTACACGAAGATATGAGATGTTTTGATACCGTGCTAATTTTGATGGTATGTTCTATGCTTGCAACAATTACTTCAATGCCTTATCATCATTGACTCTAATTATAGATAGAACATCAACAATATGTATACGAAGATATGAGATGTTTTGATTACAACTGAGGGTCCCAATTATATACCTAGGTAGGTACCCATTCATGAATGGTCATGCCCTTGGAGATATGACCCTTCAACACTAATTATTAGTTAATTATTCATTATTTATATTGTTTTATTTATAATTATTATATTATTTTTTGTATATTTTTATTCATAACAGGCTTCTAGGAAGGGGAATTAGCCCCTATTTGCAGTCTTTAACATAAATTGATGAGAAATGCATGTATTTCACTTGAGGAATTAACCTTTATATTTCCATTGCATAAATATGTTAAAATAAAACTAGAATTTCATTATTTTATTTATAACCCTATTTAGTTCACACAAGTAATTTAAAAAATCTTTTAACTCCAAATTAATCACCATTAATCATTGGTGGTTAACCAATATATTATCCATACAATTCAAGTAAAAACTCGATACATAGACTCATATTATGAATTCACTGTTGGTATTTTTTTTGTATTAACTAGTTCAAATATCTTTATCGAGTTTGAGTGAGATTGTAATGTCTTCATTTTTTGTTTCCTTTATAATATAGCTAGGACAACTTTCCAGGGTGTGTGATGGCTAGGTCACTAGAGCCAGATTATGTAATCAGAGGTCCTGTAGGGGTTCTGAGGAGTTTTATGGGGGCCAACGAGGACCACTCACTGTATTTCATCACTAGAGTCAGTTCCACACAACTTATTCTTGGTTCCATTGCATTCTAACAATTTCCACAAAACAAGATTATAATGAGCATATTTTAATTAAAAACACTAAAGGTGTTGCTAGGAGAAAAATATTTGGAGGAACACCTTAGTGTAATAGCTCATTGGAACTGAAACAAAGAAATATTTAGGATGGGATGGTGAAAAGGGACTTCTAGTGAGCAAAGGAAACATGGTGGCCGAATAATAATTTCCTAGGATTAAAAGTAACTTTATTTAGTCACTTAATTAAATAAAAGAAGGGGATAAGTACTTAATTAAAGAAAATGCCAAATTGACTTAAATAAAATAAATTAAAAGTCACTTGAATAAAGTAAAGGGGAGAATATTCTAGAATGGAAATAAAATAATAAAATAAAGTGTTTCTAGAAGGTTGGAGAGAGATCCATTAAATCTTTAAAAGGAGGGGGAAGCAAATAGTTTGAGACATCTTGGTTTGGTAATATTTTCTGTTGGTGAGGTTTGGAGAACCTAGTTCTTAGCTTTAGTAAGATCTACGATGAAAACCCTTGGGTATTTCGATGAGAATGGATGAAAACTCATCTCATCCTTAGGTGGATTTATCCATAATTCCTAGGTTCACTTATATTATTTCCAATTTCAATTTTGGAGGCCAACATCAACATTGTAGCAAATATTTTGGGTGGCCATTATCTCAAATATTTCCATCTATTATGTATTGGCATATATTCTTATTAATATAAGAAAGTTGAGTTTAGATATTGTTGCAACATTGATGATTCTCATGTTGCAATGCTTTTGTGAAATTACGTGTGTTTTTGGGTTTATTTTAAATCTAAATTAATTATTGGCAATATTTTCTACAAATTTTACGGTGTTTTTGAATGTATTTCCCAATGCAATATTGCTGAGATAAAACCCTCATGATTTTAATGAAAATATCCATTTGGGATATTACAATGGTATCCGAGCATGATTTTCGCCAACTGTGGTTTAAAATTAAAGTTTGTTGTGTTTCCGTATTTCCCGAAGATTAAAGGAGCAAAGTTTGTGGCTTAAAATTTTGAATCTATTTTTCGGATAATAATTGTTGCAGGTGATTTTTCTCTAATTTACGATGAAGGAACCTATTGACCAGAGAAGAAATATTGTTTGCAGGTGTTGAAATTGAAAGAAATCAAATCATTATTCAAAAGGATGAGATTTATTTTATTGTGTCGGGGCCGAAATTATTTTTCTTAGTCAAATTTATCTTGTTGTGCCGAATATTTGGTGCTAGGAAAAAATATTTTACCGTGCCAATTTTCTTTTGATAGGCCAATATTATTTTATTGGACTGAATTTATCTTTTTGTGCCAAATTTCTCTTGCCAAGCCGAATTTCTCTTGTTGGGTCAAATTATTTTGCTGGGTTGAATTTATTGGTAGAGAGGCTAAATCATTATAGCAGTTGAATTAATTGGTGGAGTCGCTGATTAAATTTTCCAAGTAAAAAAAAAAAGAAAAAAAATATTCCTCCTCAGTATTATTGGTTGGGTTTTTTGATGTGGCATTTTTTAATTGAAAATTTGTGATTCACTGGCTAGAATTTATTAAATTTTTTCTTGAAAATTACTTTTGGAGATTGACGAAGAAATTTGATTTAAAAAAATTGTGATTAGCATGTTGACTATTTGTGAAGGTGGAATTTGAATTTTTTTCTCATGGATGACAGATGCAAAGAAGCCTTAGAATGCCTCACAAAATCCATAAATAACTTATAGAGAAGGTGGAAGAAACACACAAATGAATCATTTGGTTCTTTGGACAAAAGAACAAAACATAACAATAAACCCTTCTCAAGAGGAGTCCATGCTATTCTACAACTGGAGCAACGAAGGGATTTTCATAAAGAACATAAGATAGAGAATTGGATTTTTTTCACTTGGGTTAGATTTGAAGAACATGAAGGTGTCTAAAACATCCCTCCTTAATATGGAGAAATTAGACACACAAATTTCCAAGGTGAATTGATCAAATTTGATGATTTAAAATCGGGACCTAAAACCATCAATGCTTGCCTTGATTTAGTCAAAGTTCTTGCAGCATCCTTGTGAGGCAGTCACACTTATTTTTCCTCTTGCCTTAGTGAGATAATCATATAACTTCACCCATGTCTCCTTAAAATGATGAAATTATGGGGGGGTTTTTCAGCTGATATAGGATATTTTTTAGGGATGCATGACACCTTGGGTCCTACCTATGGAAAGAGGCTCAAGATATTAGAGATCATGGTTGGAGTTATGGGTGAACATGATTCCATTTACAAGACAATGCAATCCATATTGTTGTCCATTTGAAGGAAGGAACAAATTGACTCACTTGATGCTTATGAACTAGCCAAAAGATTAGTTTAGCAGAAATTAATACTGTTCATAAGGAAGTTGAACAAGGAGGAGCTGATGAGGATGCTAGTTGGAAGAGAAGAAAAGGACACAAGGTACAAGAAAGAAACACAAAGAAATTGAGAAGAAACCTTTGCTTCAGTTTCAAGGGGCCTTGGGAACCTAATCACTCATGCTTTGGTAAAATTGAGGAGATGAAAGGGGTTGAGTAGGAGGAGATTCCTTTTGACCATTATGATGAGGATTCTTTTACTATAGTTGATTCCATTTATTTTCACAAGAATACCAATGAATAGCATGAATAATCATGTGAATATGTTGATAGCATCACACCTATGCATCCATGCTTGATGGATGAAAATGATGAGCAATATATTGATCCCATGAGTGAAAGAGAAGACCCTAAAGAAGACTTGAGGGATGATCCACTGATGATGATCTAACATGAAGAGCACGTACAAGTGCATGAACATTAGGAGGAGATGGATGTACATGGTGTGCATGATGAGTCACCTTTGGATATTTAGCTTAAGACTCAAGTTGGAGTCATAGTTGATGAAGTTTCCAACATTCATCTTTGGAGCCAACCATTGATGAGGTGAAAATAGATGCAAAGACATCCAATAAGGCTCCAAAACTTTTAGATGGTATCCACCAAGAGAAGATTGAGAATTTCAGGACCAATCTTATGGTGTTGACGAAAAAATATCTAGACAATTTGAGGCACCATCTTGCAACAAAACAATAAAATTGATGAGCTTAGAATGTTATGTGCCCAGTCAATGACCAAACTGTCTAGTGTTGAGGGGAAACTAAAGTCCCTTGCGAGGCAACAAGTGGAGCATACTTGGGAGTTTCGGAGCAACCCTATTAAGGAGTACATAGATAGGGTTTGTGGTACTATTAGGCCACTTCAACATAGTGGAGAGGAGGTTTGGTATGGGAGAGAAGGCACAAATCCTTCTAGTTTATTTTACAGGTTGGCCAAAATCGAGTGATGTGCCAATAGTTTAGGATAATCCCAGACAATATCACAATGGTGCAACACTATCATGATGGGATTATTTCTCGTGCGAGCATGTATGCACAAGATCCATGCTAGAGGATGGATTGGAGAGAGGTTTTGAGTTGGCATTCTATTGATGGGATGATATTCTTGGTTAGGGGCCTAGCACAACAAGGTCCCTTAGAGATAAAAATTTATGGATGACTATTATGGCATTGGGATCCACGAGGACCTATTGGTGGCAGGATGAGCCAAAGGTTTGTTTAGGATCCAGGTATGGAGGGTTCCATTTATGACTGGATAGCATAAAGGCATGATGTAGCACAATGGTTTGGATGGGATCCTAGTATGGTGTCGATGTACATATTACTCTACAATTAACATATGAACATTGATTGAGGGAAAGTAATCTTGGAGTAGGAGGATTTGTAATGTATCCATTTTTAGTTTCCTTTAAAATATAGCTAGGATGGATTTCCAGGTTGTGTGATGGCTAGTTCACATGAGCCCAAATTATGTCATAAGAGGTCCTTGAGGGGTTCAGAGGAGTTTTATGGGGGTCAATGGGGATCGCTCACTGTATTTCATCATTAGGGTCATTTCTTCATAAATTATTCTTGGTTCCACTACATTTTCACAATTTCTATAAAACGAGCTTATCATGAGCATATTTTAATTAAAAATACTAAAGTTGTTGTTGAGAGAAAAATATTTGGAGGAACACCTTATGTAATAGATCGTTGGAACTGGAACAAAGAAATATTTATGATGGGATGGCAAAAAGTGACTTCCAGTGATTGGAGGAAGAATGGTGGCCAATTAATCATTTCCCATGATTAGAAGTGACTTTGATTAGTCAATTAAATAAAAGAATGGGAAAAGTGCTTAAGTAGTTTAAAAGGCCAAAGTGACTTAACTAAAATAAATTAAAAGTCACTTAAATAAAGTAAAGGGGAGAATATTCTAGAATAGAAATAAAATAATAAAATAAAGTGTTTCTAGAAGGTTGGAGAACAATTCATTATATCTTTAAAAGGAGGGGAAGAAAATCATTTGGGACATCTTGGTTTGGTGATATTTTCTGTTGGTGAGGTTTGGAGAACTTATTTCTTAGCTCTAGTAATCCCTAGGATGACAACCCTTGGTTATTTCGGTGAGAGTGGATGAAAACCCATCTCATCCCAAGGTGAATTCATCCAAAATTCATAGGTGCACTTATATTGTTTCCATTTTCATTTTTGGAGGCGAGCATCAACATTGAAGCCTATATTTTGGTGCCATTATCTCAACTACTTCCAACTATTCTTTATTGGCATATATTCTTATTAATATAATAAAACCAAGTTCAAATATTGTTGCAAAATTTCCCATCAATTCTCTTGTTGCAATATTTTTATGAAATTGCTTTGTATTTTTGAGTTTATTGTAAATATGAATTAATTAATGGCAACATTTTCTACGAATTTTATGGTGTTTTTGAATGTATTTTTTAGTGCAATATTGTTGAGTTAAAACCCTTGTGATGTTACCAAAAATATCCATTTGGGATATTATAGAGATACAATGCTTAGCAATATTCTCCATGTCATTCATCAACCATATAATTCAACAATACACAAATAACCCTTTTATTCATGACTTGAAATTGTAGATTTCTTTTTAAACAAAACCAAAGTCTTTTAAATATTCAATAGTCCTTGATACCAAGACCTTTTTGCCAACGTTAAACAATTCATAATCCTGAAATAAGGCAATTCAATACTCATGTAATACCCAAAAAATAATATTTTTTTTTCCTTATAGTGAGAGTTTATATCTTTATTCAAAAAGAATTTGTAACCAAAATATATATCAACTAGGAGTAAAAAAAAAATGTCTTAACTATCTATCAATAGTTTGATATTTCAAACAAGACACTAATACTAAACAATATGTGAGGATTCATGGCTTTGAACTTTGGTCAATTCACACCATGGGTCTATCATATACTCAATAATTTATACCCAAAAATTTCATTAACCCATACTCAACAATAAATACCCAACTCAGCAACAAAGGAGACATCATTTCCCCCATAGAGGATCAAAACTCCAACTTGGTTAATGAAGTTATTTAAAACCAAAAATACCTACTTGAAAATAAAGCATGCCTTTTGGTAAAGTATTTTTATGGAAAAATGTAAGTATGGGGAGTAAAGTAGTGAAAATATCTTTAAGCCATAGCAACTATAAATTATCCTTTATTAATTTTCTTATTTGAAAACCATAATCATAGAGAGAGAGAGATCATTCATTATCTGAGGCCATTTTAATCTTTAATAACATAATGAGTAACCACAACCAACTAAGATAAATACTAACCTCTTTTAATTGTGTGAACCGAACTCTTATACCTTATGAGCAAGTGGTTGAGCATCCAGGTCCAAGAATAGTTCAAAATGATCCAGAATAGAGCCAACCATCAACTAAAATACTTGGCAAATGAAATTAAAAACTTGGATTCGGAGGGATAACCATTTCCCAAGGTTATCTAGCTGCAAAGCCAATGCATAAAGGTAACATTCCAATCTCATTAATGTATTAGCAATGTAGTGGGAACATTAGGCCTTATCTTCTAATGTTAACCATAAATCCAAATGCACATCAATGCCGACCCTCATTAAAACTGGTGCCTATCATGTCATGTTTAATATGATAAAAGCACACAAGGTGGTAGAAATAATTCCATATTACTGGTTAAATCTAAAGCACCATACTATATCAATGCCAAAACACTTTGAATATCAGTAATATGTAACGAAAATGTTAACCATAAGTGTGTGCCTCTTGTACCAAAGCATATTCATGTTATGTATTATATGTTTTTTAAGTGATAACGTTGAGTCATGGTTTATAATCATAGTTTCAAATACCAACATATGAAAACCCTTATTTTACACTTTAATTTACACGAACCAATTGAAGTTGATCTCTCCCTCTCTCTCGCTCCCTCTACACACATACACACTAGTAAACATGATATGTAACCAATGTGTGACAAAATGTACATATATATAGTTGTAAAATATTGTGCATCCCATTCAGATATTTACCCTTATTCCCCCATTCACTGTCACATTATAAAATGATATATCAAAATATCCACCATGAAAAGAGGTATATATGTGTCATTTAAAGAACCATCATATTGTATCATAGCAAAAACTATACACAATTGATTTTCTTTCTAGGGAACCCCACCTAATTGTATTAATTATCATATTTGCAAAGTAGTGGAAATGATTTGAAATACTTTGCAATTATTATTATTATTATTATTATTTTTTAATTTTTTATTATAAAATTTCTTCTTTTACCACATGAGTGTTAGTATCAATGCAATGGAAACTCCATAGAGTATTCTACTTGTAGTAGAATGGAACTCAATCAATGCTTTTGCATAACATGTACAATTTTTGGGATTTTCGTTTTCTTTTTAATGTTTATTGATCTTGATGATTGTTGCAAATTTTTTATTAAAAGAAATTCAAGAGTATACTAATATAAAAAGGACATTTTGAAAGAAAATGAAAGGAAAAAGGAGATGGAAGGACATTCCAGTCAAGTTGTAAACAATATATTCTCTAATTGGATAACGATAGTGTATCATGGAGAACACATTTACAAGATCATTTTATAATATTATGTTCAAACTTCACTATAAGTGAGAATTAGATTAGTAATAAATCTTTATATAATACATAAAATTGGTTGTACTTGGCTGATCCAAACCTTGTTATCAATCAATGTTATGAAACCAGCTCACAAAAAGATAGAAAAGATAGTTGAACGCCTTAGAATTCAGGCTCTTCGAGGGGGAAACCTCCTTTACATTACACAAATGAATAATTCTTGGATGATTCAAATGAAAAAACCTCCTTTATATATATAGCAATCTAAGGAGTCACAATATAACCCAGCTGATCTAACAATAATAATATAAATCCACAAAAATAACAATAGAGGGATTCTATGGGGCACAATAATAACAATATGGTGACAATAGGAGCACAACAATATTAATAAGGGATACAACTACAATAGTAATGGGGTAATCACTAGTATTATAGGGACCTAACATGCCCCTCTCCTTCAAAAAGTGTTGTCCTCAAATGCTTGAGTAGTTCTGGATGCTTCTGTATAAAATTCTCATCCTCCCATGTGGAATCTTCAGCGGATAAGTTCTTCCACTTGATGAGATACTCCGAAATTGATCGATTTCGTAGCTATCGAGTTCTTGTTTCTGTGACTGCTTACGGTTCCAATATAATTTTTCCTTCCTTGTCAAGTTCTGGAAATATTGTTTGAACTGGGAGCTTGTTGCCTATAACCTTCTTTAAACATGAAACATGGAAAACTAGGTGCACTCGAGAAGCTTCAGGAAGCTCCAATTTGTATGTTGTAGTACCAATCTTTTGCAACACCTTGTACGGACCATAATACTTTGGTGATAATTTATTATCCTTCTTAGATTGCTTGAGGGACATTTTTTTATATGTTTGTATCCGTAGGAATACCCAATCACCTACATCAAAACTTCTTTTGTTGCGATGTTGATTTGCCTGTTGTTTCAGTCTATTCTGTGCCAACAAGAGGTTATCCTTTAAGAGTTGGAGGACTTGTTGTTGATGTTCGATGTGATGTTCCACTGCTTGAACCTTAGAATTTTCTCTTAAATATGATTGATGGATGGTGGCTGATATCCATAAAGTGCCATAAATGGGGTCATTTTTGTTGATGTATGGAAGGAAGTGTTATACCACCATTCAGCGAGAGGCAACCATTTGACCCATTATGTCTATTTATCAGATACAAA